>JARHVA010011374.1:0-15000 GCA_037957365.1 Torreya grandis | reverse complement strand
ACATCAAATGTCTTGGCGAAACCTTGAGAAGTCAAGTGCACAGGTTAGCTTGTTACTTTCTACATGTATAATGAACCCATCAATAAAGTATTTGAGAATAAATATTTAAAATCATTGAATATACCATTAAAATATCTTTCCATCACTTTTAATGGGATCCAAAATGGAATTTTGATGAGAAAGATATGTTAAAATAGATATTTTTTGTTGTGTATATTTGTAATGTAATGTTAGAACAAAATTCTTCCCTCTTTATTTTCTAACCAAAACTTTACCCTAAGGATAAAATATTTAACATCATTACATCTATAATTTAAATAATCTTTCAATGCTTTTAATGGGATCCAAAAAAAAATTTGGATGTGAAAGATATGGCCAAAACAAGAATTTATATTTTTGAATTTGCATTCTAGTGCACCCAGTGTACCTCCCATGGCTGACATGTTTGGTGCACTAGTGAGGCTAGGTTAACCTATAAAAAATTGTTTTATTCACTCTATTAGGATGGGTCAACCTAGATCTACACATCCAACATGCCCTTGAGGCCAAATAGGCCTAATTTAGTACATCCAATGCCAATGTATAGGTCGACCTGGCTCAATGTGTCTAACACTCTTATGAGGCCCAGTTGACCTACCTCCAAAGTTTCATATATCTAATATGAAAAATATATGAAGTTTTTTACTTTTATCATTCAAATAAAGATGTTCCCTGGGACAATATCTTTCCAATGCATAAAACAAAGACCAAAATGTAATTTAGTTATGGAGGATGTGACAAAATAGAGGAAGTGCACCTATTGTGCACTTATGTGAATGATACCTAATTTATTAGGGTTGGATTTTACATAAAATATATGAAGTATGGACCTATGATATCTTTCCAATGCATCAAATGATAACCAAAATAATGTTCCAATGTGACAAATATGGTAAAAAATGATTTGCACTTATTGTGCACTTGAGGTACGAATGGTACTTAATTTATTTAGGTTATTAAAAAATAAATTTACACAATTGAAACATTAATAATACCTAGTATGCTTGTGATGCCTAGCTGACATAGTGTCGAAATTCATGTTTCTCCATGTGGGAACTAAAATTTTGAAAAATATAAGAATTTAAATTTTGGGTACAATGGTTGCATTTGACTGTGAGACTAAATTCCTTCGAATAATTGAGGATAAATCCAAATTCTTTGTTTACTAGTACCTTTTCCACCTTATGAATAGTGTGTATTACACATGAATATCTCAATTTGCCCAACTGGTAATTAGTTCACCTACCCTAATTATATGGGAATGAACACAGTCTATTAGGATAGATCATTGCCTTAAAAACTCCACCTATTTCCATACTATAAATACTACTAGATGATGCATAACATAAACTATCATGATTCAACCAACTGGTAACCAATTTGCCAATCCCAATCATATGGGAAATGAACACAAATTGCTAGGCTTGGTCATTATCTTGAAAACTCCACCTATTTGTCTAATTTGATATCATGGGTATTTTTATATGCTTAGAAGGACATATAAGGAATTTATACCTTTGTGTTTGAAAACATAAGTTGAATTATTTGAATACCTTTAGAAACAATGTTACTTAGAATAGATCTTAGCAAAGCTCATGATATCTCTAATCATCCAATAACAGGTGTGCCCATGCTAGAAGGATCTAACTAGGAGGTAAATTATCAAGGAATTTATGTAGTTAAATTATATATAACATAGGGAAGAATGAAACATCATAATACTATTTCATTTAATGAAAACACATGCACACCAAAAAGAAGAAACCAACAAGGAAGAGAACAAGCTAAAATTGTTATGTGAAATAAAAAACACACACCTAGTAGGGGTTTATAAACCCATTAATAGGTTTAGAAAAATACAAGCCTTTTATTATCTACTTAGGATAAACTGGAAATGAAAATGAGACCAAGGTATTAGGAAACATGTGAAACATAAGGCCTGGCCTAAATTGAAACATAAGAGCCTTCGGGAAGAAATTTTGGATTTTTTTATACTAAACATTAACCAATATCTCATCTTCACCTGTATCTATGTTTTGAAACTCATGATTGATCTCACATTATTTTATAATTTCTAAAATTGGATTATCATTACTTCCCCTAATTATTTATCTTTCTTGAGTTGAGTTACCAATACCTTATTTGAAGTACCAAGAGAAGGAAGATGATTCATTGACTACTATAGTGTCCCCCTTTTTTATAGAAACCACATAATCACTTTTATGCATGAAAATATATGCATATTTATTTTTTGTTTGATAATTTTATTCATAAACTTGTATAAAACATGATTCTACAATAAATTTAGCAAGTTTGATATCTACCTTATTATTAGCCACCCACTCTTCAATGAGTAGTCTAAGGTTTACCCAGTTCATGATCTTTAGAAGAAATGGATTCCTCAAATATTTTATCCTTTTGGATAGGTTTTTAAAAACCTTATTTTAATAATTGAGTGAATGGGAATGATGATCTCATTAACGGAGAGCTTTCTTCTAAAACACAGATCAAGCCATTTTCTCTTGCAAACCAATGGGGACTTATTATTGGACTTGATCAACTAGATCTTGAAGTGGGCAAGGCTTCATTTGTTTTGTTTGCACATTGGACTCATGATCAAAAGTTTCTATGGATATTGGATTATGTTCATGATGTTGTACACTATCAACTTCTTATTTTCTATTTCTATTTGTCTCTTGTTCTTTGAAGGAAGCTGAAAATGAATTTTCAAAGAATTCTTCCATAACTTTTATTACTTATACTGAAATGTTAATATATTTTTCGCAACACTAAATTAAATAATTGAATTCTTCTATGGGAGTGTTCACCATGGTGGAATTCAAGCCATTAATTTTATTCCCAACACCTATAAATTGTTCATTTTTGTATTTGTTCCAACTTGTGCAAGTTTTAGAGTGGGAATTTTTCTCTCATTTTTATTTGTACAAAACAATAGAAATATTTTAAAAATTATACCTTATTGGGATCATCAAATTTTTAATGAATTAGATTTTATTTTAAAATAAATATAAAAATGAAAACATTTTTTTTACCATGTCATCATTTGTAAAAACCTAATTAGCCCTTAGTTTGGGTTGTTCTTGTGACTTTTATACCATGAATGGATGAACCATATCATCTCTAGATGTGTCTAACAATGGGCTTGGGACCAAATCCTCATGATGCTCAAGATTATCAAATTTTTTTGTTGAATTCTATTTATCTTTTCCTCAAAAATGTTTACATGTTTGTTCTCAACATCATCTATTAGGAAAATTCTTTTCAGTACTCATATAGTGAGTAAATAAGTTGTAAAAGTTAGATAAAATCAATAAGAATTGTTAAATCAACTCATGTAGATAGGAGTTTCAAGAATAATATTAAGAGATGGGTATGTGTGTAAAAATAAAGGAGATAATATTACAAGATAGATTTGAGTGGTTTGTTTGATAAGCCTTATCTCTCAGTATTTAGTAAATGCAAAGGCTATCTAATTTAATTTATTTCATGAATAATATATCCAAAATAAATTATAAAAAATGAGTTTATAAAAGATAATTTTTCTATGTATTTGATTTGTTAATAAAATTAAATATTGATATATAGCTTTTGGAAAAAATTGTGTATATTTTATTAATCTCAATGTTTTACATCACAACCCATGATCCTTCACTCCTTTGCTCTCCTAATGAAGGATCAAGGGTTGTGATCTAAAACATCGAGATTAATAAAATAGACATAGTTTTTTCCAAAAGCTATTTATCATTGTATATGGATTGTGAAAGCATAAAATATTTAAGATTAAATATTTTTTTATTTAGCTTATGATAATCTGAACCAAAATTAGCATCTAATATCAGAGCTAGGTTAGCCATGAGATTCTTCTTTAAATTATTTATCTATATTCGTTTAGGAATATTTTATATTAATCTATATATTGAGTGTTTTGAGGGGCAGCTAAAACTTGTGTTGTTTCTATTTGATTTGTTATATTATGTGATCATACCATTTTATCCATCATCCATGTGTATTTCATGCCATAGAAAGACATCCCATTTAGCATAGAATTAGGAGGTGTGAGATACATTAGATGTAAAGAGCATAATAAATGCCAAATGTGTTGGTTTAAAAATTTATTGTTGACATCTCAAGTTGACCATCTTATCTACCAAAAAGTAAAGAATATCTATGTGTTCTTTTGGAATGATCCTCCCAAGCACATGCAAACCTATCCATATATAATTTCATGATTTTTAGCCTTTGAATGACAATTAATTTGGATGCCGAGCTAATGCTATTGTTGGATGAAATCTAAATTGCTTCAAAAAAATGATGAACTGTTTATCAGATGATGCTTAAATTAGTCAAAAAATTGGTGGCACCACTCATATTTTGTATAGTTTATGAAGGGTTTATTGACACAAGTGGTTAAAAGGCCATTCTTTAATAGTTGGAATGAGTCTTAAATTTTTGGAATTTGGGTGTGTCAATCTTCCATCGTTGATTCTCAATGTCTTTTGAGTGCATATCTCTCAACACTTCTACACCAAAACATGATGTTAATGCTTAATCATGTGAAATTCTTTTATTTCTTAAGTCAAACAAAGTTTAAAATGAATCATCCATTTCTAGGTTAATGTTTTAATTTGTTGAAATCAATGTTGTCAATAGTAAATCTTAAGTTTAGTTTTGAGTTTAGCTTAGTAATCCTTTGGTATTTATTCTATTAGTTTTAATTTTTAAATCAATAGGATTTCATTTAATTTAATTCTAATTTTTTTAATAGTTGTTTAGTGTCATATAGGTTTTCATTTGGTATATAGCATTTTTATAAACTGTAAAAAATAAAAGATAAAAAAAGTATTCATGTCTTTGATTGGTGTCTTGTGTTATTTTTTACATTTTAACAAGTTTTATTAAGAAATTTATAAGTGTCATTAGTGAATTTTTTATGTTGATATTAAAATTCAAAATTGAGAGTCAAAGTCAATTTTAAAATCTAAAAGTGTCAATTTTTTTTAAATGCATCAATTGTAATGGACATGTTATCACTTCTACATGATGTCCATCTTGTCGAGGGAGGGAGTATTCTAAAATCGAACCTTAAATCAAAATTTTATAAGAATCAAACACACAATAGGATGGAGGTAATATAATAAGGAGGATTTTCAACATCCTCTCATTAACCACAAGCAACAAGGCCACACAATGATGAGGGGGCATGTTATTTAGCTGTGTGTTTACTTTTCAATTTTATGTGGTAATAAATAATAACAGAAGCAATAATCATATTCGAATTTTTAATATGTGAGAATAATTTATTTTTATTTTCCTCTAAATTAAGAAAGTGATGAGAGATGATAAAAGTATTGTAGCATCATGATAGTATGCTTATTTGTTAACCACTCATAAAACCATCATGTTTTGGATGTTGGTTAACCACTATTAAAACCATCATGTTTTGGTTTTTGGTAAACCACTTGTAAAACCATCCTTGAGGTTGTTGGATGTCTTAAAAAAAATATCCATGTCATGAGCAAGCAAAGGCGGCTGTTGTAGTATGAAAATGATGTTTTCCACATGTTCACACTAAGGGGGAATGTTAGGAAATCTTTTATTATTACTCACATGGGTGAGCAAATAAGTTGTAAAAGTAAGATAAAATTAATAAGAGTTGTTAAATAAACTTACGTAGATAGGATTTTCTAGAATAATATTAGGAGATAGGTGTGTGTGTAAAAATAAAGGAGAGAATATTAAAATATATATTTTAGGGATTTATTTGATAAGCCTTATCTTCCTAGTCTTTACTAAATGTAAAGGCTATATAATGTAATCTCTTGCATGAATAAGATATCCTGAATAAATTAAAAAATATGGGTTTATAGAAGATAAATTTTCTCTTTGTATTTAATTTGTTAAGTAGATTAAATAATTTTGTGTGTTTAGCTTATGGTAATGTGAACCAGAATTAACATAATCACATGTCTCCTCTTCATTAGTGTGCAAGTCATTATGCTCATTATTTGTCTCATATTCTTTGAAAGAGGCTAAAAATTGATTTTCAATGTACTCTTCCATGTATTCTTTTCCATGGGTTGAATTATCAATATCCTCTTTATTTTGTATTTGATACACCTTCTGCTAGTTTTGAAGTGGGATTTTGTTTTTTCTTAATTATTTTACTCCATAAAAATATTTGAAAAATTACACTCTCTTGGGATCATCAAAAAATTCATGATTGGATTTTATTTGAAAATGAAGATAAAGAGGAGAACATTTTTTACCAGATCATAATTTTTAAGAAACCAATCAACCCTTAGTTTGGGTTGTTCTATGATAATTTTATTATTTATTTCTTCTCTTTGCCACCAAAAATCCATGTTGTCAATTTTATTAATTAAAAATCAAACTTTTGGTAGCGAAAGCAAATATCAAAATCATGGGTTGTGTTCCATCATTTTTTGGCTTCAATTCAACAAAGTCACCACCATTATTTTGAAAGGGGAAGAATCCCTTTAAATTTTGGAAATCAAAGGCACCATTTGATCCCCTAGCAAAGTCACCAAAAATTATTGGTAAATTTTTAAGTCACTTTTGTTTTGTTTGGATTTATGACTCACCTAATGAGAAGTGACATAAATTTGACAACAAATGGATAAATCATCATTGAGATATTGATTTTACTTTGCATTTGAGAGGGGTAACTCCTTGGTATGATTATGGGATTTTTTGGGTTTTTATGTACTTATAACTAGAAATCACAAAAAGGAAATGAATTTTGGAAATGATGTATGTTGAAAATGGGAGAAAAATGGAAGAGGATGGAGGTGAACGTGAGAAACTCACACCGGATTAAACTTAGAGAACCACTATAATAGTTCTTATATTTAAATGAAGTGACTGTAAATTATTCCTCTCACATGAAAGATAGTTTTTTTTAAGTACAAAGTCTCCTCAAAACTCAAATTAGGTACACTTGGTGAAAATTCCATACATGGGTTTTTCAACACAAAGTTTGGAAACACTATGAGTTGCATACAACCAATAAAATCACAAAATTTAAATGGATTCTCTATGTACAAATAGCAAAACAAGTTTCACAAATAAATAACATCAAAACTAACAAAGTCGTAGAATTATTCAATTAATTTACTTGTACTCCATTAAAAAAATGAAAAATCACATGAAATAACAAAGTTGTAGCCAACCCTTCCCCAAGAGATAAAATAGGGAAGAACCCTTTTAAAAGTGTCATTTCTCCTATTTATAACACATAGTAGGATGTAAATGATGTTTTATATTCTCATTTTTATCCTAATAGATTTTACATTTATATTTTAATTTTTAATAAAGTGACTTAAATGTTTTCAATAAAGCACTAAGTGGGCCCCACTAAGCCTTATCCATTAGGTTATAGAGTTTGGAAATAGTATGTTCTACACACCAACATATAAAATTGAGTCCTACAAAGAGATATTTGACTAAAATATAATAATTTAACACACAAAAAATTTTAAGGATAAAATATTTCACATCATTAAATTTTCCATTCAAATATATTTCCATCACTTTGAATGAGATCCAAAATAGAGTTAGGATGTGAAATATAAGATGAAACAAATAATTGGCACCTTGCGGGGTCATGAGGTATTGTAAGAACAAAATTTATCCTTTATTTTTTTCTATCCAAAATTTTAATCTAAGGATCAAATATTTCACATCATTATATTTCTCATTTCAAAACTTTGAATAAAAGGTGTAATGGAGTCCAGATGTGAAAGACATGGACAAAACAAGAATTTGTATTTTCACCTTTGTGTAGATACCCATATTTGGTACAAGCACAATTTCATAGTGTGTTTTCATATCCTTTTACATATATACATATTTTGATTAAGAGTTATATATCTAGTGGCACTATCTCATATGGACCTCTTCAATTCCATCTTATTTCACGTGTTTTATTTACCCATTTGGGCCTATATGTTGTAAAAAACCTTTTTATCTAATGTATTTGAGGCATCGCTATTTATGTTTCTTATTATCTTTGTGTTTTCAACCTCTAGACACCTACATCTATGTTATAGTCTTGTGTCGATGTCAGTGTCCAACCATGACACAAGTGTCTAGACTTATCATTTTATCACTTTCTATATCTTTCACCTTTTGACCATTTGTTTTGTCCCCTTATGTACATTCTATTGTCAGTGTTTCATGTGCTTCCATGTCCTAATTCAAAATCAAGAGATACCTATATATACAAAGGTTATGGTCTAATTATATCATTTGACAATTTGATCAAGAAAGTTCTAATTGTCAAGTATTTTATATTCCAAGATATCAAACAAAACTAAAGTACTAAATTGAATATCTAAAGCACTCAAAAGGTCACTATATTCTTGCATAGTTTATAATAAGGGTTACAATAGGAAAAATAGCATATAGTTTCACAACTATAATTCCACACACATTCCTAGGAGGGAGAAATACATGCGAGTCTGAGGCCCTCTTTAGAGTATTGGCTATGTAGGCAATACTTAGCAATAACCAAGGTTGTTAGGGTTATCTTGACCCATATGTTAATCTATTTTTAACAAGTTATAAGAGGTCAAAAAAAATAATATTAGGGTTTTAATTATTGGCTAGATATCATGCATAGATAGAAATATCCTAAGGTATAAAATTAAACACACAAGTGATATTTTAGGTCTAACATAATTTTTGATCCACTTTTGTGTATACTTAGGGTTGGACACTTACATTAAAGTTAGACATATATGTTGATGCAATTGTCTTTGGTTGATACAAGTGTCATGTGGATAAAAATAGTCAAAAATATAGAGTGAGTAGATCCAAGAGCATGATCATCTCATATCTAAACTTTGAACAAGATATGATCTCTCTATACCTTGGTTGTATTTTATTTTATTGTATGTATTTTATATACTAAGTAAAGTAAATTTGTATTATTAGATGTATTTTAAGATGAATCTAATTATAGTCTTATTCCTTTCAAACAATTTTATTTGATTAAGTGTGTTTTTGTAAAATGTTAAATAACATAAAACATTTTGGTGAACCCATCCTCTATTTATTAAACAAAACCCTAGTTTTCATGTTAGGGTTTTCTCCTTATTCAAAAAAATTATTTTAGATTCTTGTACTAAATTTTTAAGATTTGATTTATTGTATAAGAATAGCTTAAGGAATGTTTATTTATTATTTATATTTTTACTATAGGATTTTTTCTTGCTTTCTTTTACATTGGGTTAAAATTTAAAGTCCTTATGGAGTCCCTTATTATAATCCATACCAAGGCTCATCCTTTTGATAGTTTGTTCAATTCTCTTAATGATCAATGTATTACATATGATGATATTAAGGCATATCAAAAAAAGGCTAACACCTCTTCCTTTTATTATAACTATGACAATGAAAGAACTAAACATGAAAATGAAAGTATAAGTGAACATGGTAATGATCATAGTAATGTTCATCCATTTTCCTACACAAACACTCGAAGGGCATCATCACATTCAATTATAGTAAACTAAGGCAAATTTTTTCTCCATAATCATCAACACTCTACTTTTTTCTTATTCTTTGAAATGGTATTGTTTCGCAACACCATTTCAAATATAGGCAAATGTAGACACCTAACTTTCATCATTTAGTGTCAATATCAACTTTGACATGCTAACCCTCACAATCCATGATTTCAATTCATACTAACATCATTTCCATCCAAATTTTGAATAATTTCTTAATTCATAATTAAATAATGCACACATATTTCCTCCAAAAAAATTAAAAATATGGATTATCCACCTCATCTAGACATCCTCCACATTTGTATCAACCAAATGTTGACTCATCAAACCACCTTCCTTAACTTTTTAAACCACCCCATGAGTCATCTTAGAACATTTCAACTTACTTGTGAGTCCTCCCTTGACTTTTCAACTACCTTAACCCATTCATGTTGAGTCACTCGACTACCAACTAACTCTCACCCTTTTTATCAATCCATTGGGATGAATAATAAAATATAATCATTGATTATTATTATTACAATTCAAAAAAATTAGATCATTCTCAACTATTCATCTCACCACCCTCAAAATTATAAATTAACATGCAATCCTTCATTCAAATCATCCACCTTCAATCTATCAAAACTCTATCAAAATATACATGTGAATACATTGAGATCAAATCCATTTACAACCACACACTACCAATTTTCATTTATTTTTATAATTTTTAAGCACCTACATCAATAAAAAAGAGTAAATCTACCATTGATCACACAATGGTAAAGGTGATGAACACGCATTTCTTATTTTATAAGTATGTCATCTAATTAACTTTATTTTATTTTTGTTTATCTATCATAGAAGTTAGTATAGTTTATGAAAAGTTTAATTTCATTATTGTCTTCTTATTTACATTCTAAATTTCACATTATATAGGATCACATTATTGTTCTAAAATTGATCGATAATTTATTTATCTTGTCATCACTGATACAAAGGGACTTTAGAATTTGTCCACTTCCCAATTAAATTCCCTTAGAGAATAAAGTCAAAATAATCACTTATCTCCCATAATCCAAAACCCCATTCTTCAATTTAACCAACCCAATCCATAAATTCATCCATCTATATATCCATTATGTCAGATGTCTTAGCCAAACCTTGGGAAGTCAAATGCATAGGTTAGCATGTTCTTTATACATGTATAATCAACCCATAAATTATGTATTGGATAATGATTAAAATATCCATATTCCTTCTCCTATCTCTTATTCCTTAATTTTATCCTTCTTTGACCTATGATCTCTAGTTAGATTCTTTGTCACAAGTATATTACTTGTCTTGACATATTTTTTCTCTCTTGTCTTCACTAGGATACTAAACCTATTTGCATGAATCTAGTCATCCTTTATGTTCACATATCATCCATCAACATCCTATTCACACACTCTCTCTCTTTATCACATCACCATGATCATCTCATCCATCATGGTTCAAAGCTATACTCTCCATCCTTGGTTTAAATGTGTCTCTTTGATGTACGTTCATAAGCTTGAAAGTCTAAAAATTTATCTAATGGTTATTTATTAACCAATTTATCCTCATATTTCCATTCATATACACATTATGACCCCATTTAATATCCAAAAAAATAACTCAAACTCTAAGAAATCACTCCTCAAAAAATCCATTTTTCCTCTCTTTAAGGTTTAATCCTTGTAGCCCTATTTTCATACAAACCTAGAAGTTTTGACAAAATAAAAATATTATGATACAAATAAATTAACTTTAACATACATTTTATTTAATTAAAACTCCACACAAAGTTTCATGGCCCAACTCTTAGTATAACCATACTAACTCAACTCACCTCTTCACCAATTAGGTCTCTTTAAGCCTAGATCACTCCCATAGTCATGGATACATTATTGTACGGTATTGTACAGGTATGGAACATAATTAATACTCTATATAATGATAAATTTAATCTTATTTCAAAGATTCATTATTTTTTTCTAGTTAAAACTCAAGTTATGTAAGTTTTCATGTCTAAACCCTAGGTCGAATCTTGATAGGTCCATGCAATGTTGAGAGCTCTAAAAAATGGGATAGAATTAGTTTTAAGACACTTAAAATACTTATAACACCTTGGATAGGTATGAATAATATTTCTTAACTCTATCCAATATATATATATTTTTTATCAATCACAAAAAGGTTTCAACACATAATGTTATAGAATTCTATGTTCCCTTTATAGGATTGTGGGTGTAATAATGAAAGTTTTGATTAATTCTTGAAATTTAAGTGAAATATAAGAATTTTAAAATTTAATTTACACATGTATAGACATATTACTACCATTTCACCATACCAAGTACTTTAATCACTTTCAAATATTATTCCAACTTCCTGAAATGGACTGTGTCAAAATAGGGTCTTTTCCAAACTTGTTTGTACTGTGGGTTAGGATCTTAAACTTGTGGGTTAGTGACAAGAATTTTTTTTATATATTAAATAATAAAATTAAGATATAATATAAAAAATACCAATATTACTTTTAATATCCAAAAATGGTCTCTTAAAACATCCTTATATTCATTGGTATTGATGCACATTCACAATCATATACAAAATTTGGAGAAGAGGCAGAGTTTCTTACAAACTTATTCTTTTCTTGTTTTTTTCACTCACATTTGAACTGATAATTCATAATATCCTCATAATATTTTCATAATATACTCCTCACTCATATAAATTCATATCAATCCCTTTAATATGCCAAACAAATAAGAAAACTCTTTCTTTTGCTAACTCCCACATAAGGTGGTAGTTATAAAATGCATGTTTCTTGTTTACAATGATTTTTTATATGAATTTAAAGTTAATAAAAATTTAAAATACTATTTTTAGACCTTATATGACATTAAAATCGTTAACCAACATTTACCTTAAACACCAAACCTCAAAACATCACTCAAAAGCTTGTTCTAAATTCAAATTTTTAAATTAGGCTTTTTGACAGGAAAACCTAGGTAGATATGAAAACATGCACTCTCAAAGACTTATAATGACTATAAAACAACCTAATGGTATGTATAATACCCATAATACCATAAAATGACTAAAATTAGTCATTATGAACTCTTAAACACATTTACAACCTATGTCAACTAGTGATTCTTTGCATCATACTCCCTAAATGGGAAAATTTTGAGCTCCTGCACAAATGCATTTATTCCAACTTATTCCTTCATTTCCAATTATTCCTCTTATGATATTATGATATCCTATTTCTATTTTTCCTATTATCCTTCTCATTTATCCTTGACTGGTTCCTTTTTCTTTGTTTGCTTATCTTTTCTTGGCTCTTTGTCACCTCATACTCTATTTCCATGAAGTATATGACCTGTTGTAAACTCTTTGTCCATTTCATCTTATATCTCCTCTATATCTTATTTATATATATTATTCTATACCTCTAGGCTCTAAATATCCTTCTTCACTCCTACTACTATTCTATAGTTTCCTTCCACTCTTGTGATTATTGGTTCATGCACTCCTTTTTGGTTTGGCTTCTCAATCATGCCTTCTTATTCATCCTCATCATATAATGGATTATTAATCACCAATCCTTCCTTAATCCTTGTCAAAGTCTCCTTGATATCTTCCTTGGATACCTCTTCATGATAATCCAACTTTTCATGGTGAGTCTTCTCATAGACTTGTTTCATCATGCAATAACAACTCATTGACCAATTCATATTCCACATAACAACCACACTTATTGGAAACTTATTGTCTTGTTATCCTCATTATAAAAAACAATCAAATCACTTGTAATATTAAATATTGAATATGTCAAATTATAACCTTGATTTTGCTTCCTTTGCTTGTTTTCTAGCTTACTTGATTGTGGATCTCCTTCCATAAACCTTTATTCTTCACCTCTTGCCTTACTTCTTGGATTATTTATTGGGCTAAGGTTGCACTCTCTTTTCTCTCTCCATGATAATTTGTTTCTCATTCTTTCCTTGAATCTCCTTAGGACTGATCTTGTCCTCTTCACAACATGTATTCTTCCTCTGATCAACTCCTTTGTGAGGATCATGGTTGTCCTCCTCTTTCTTTGGATCTATCATGAGCTCTAGTGGTTCCTTATTTTTTTCTCTATGTGATAATGGAGTGACTCCTTTTCTCTCATCTCCATACCTGTACGACCATGCCTATTACATATCCAATTTCATTCATGAGACTTGATAGTCTCCTCAAAAACCTCATGGTCCTTTCTATCCTCTCTTGTTATTTTAGGCTTATTCCATGCCTCTCTAATCCTCTCTCTCATATTTTTGAGTTCCTTATCATTTCCTTTATGCTCTTTACTTACATCATTGGTTTTCATTTCTTGTTATTTTACCAACACACATGATTCTATTCCTTACATACCTTGGCTTGCAACTTGGTTTGACTCACCTCATATTAATGTGTGTCCATCTTATTAATTGAAATTACTTGCTTTATTTTGATTTTATATCATTTTATGACATAAAACTTTATCTTCTTGAACTGTCTCAATGGGAAACATGCTCCTTGTCCTTATGATCTTCTTTTCTCCAACTTGTAATTTTGCCTCTATCTCATTTATGATAGCTCCTACCTTTTATTTACCTTGACTTATGGACTCTAATAGATCAACTTCAGCTACTAGAATGGATTCCTCATCTCCTAAGAGGTATGAAAAATCTTATTCTTTCATAATCTACTACCAAATTCTTTCTTCTTCCTATATATACTCTATCATGTGTTATTTTCCAGCTTCACCTTTTTCTTAATCTTGTATAATAACTTGTGTTTGGGCTTTATCCTTCATGAGTGTCAAGTTAGACTCCTTAATTTTCTATATATAAATTTTTCCAATCAATTTATGAGGTGCTTGAACTTCATCATTATTTTTCATGAGCCTATCCATCAATTCAATTATTTTCTTTTACAAGACATCTTCATCAATTGACATGTCAACATATTCATCAACAAAAGTAATATTAAAAACTAAACCTTAAAACCATTTAGCTTCTTCATATTCTCCTTGATTCAATTTTGATTCATTTATTCCTTCAATGAGGCATCCCTCTTCTTAAATATCTCCTTCTCCAAGCATTTCTCCTTTTTTAAGATAACAAATCATTGTACCTCTATGCACGGTACCCAATTAGCTTATTATTAAACATAAGCATGTTGTTCATGTTTACTTTCCTCCATGATTTCAAATTTTATGTCCTCAACACGAACTTCTTCTTTCTTCACCTTTGTACCTGCATACACACATGACAAGAAATCATCAATTTTAAAATCTTAAGGCTTGATTGCCTCCACCTTTTCCTTCTTAGGTTACTTTGCCTCCATGACTATCTCCTTCTTCACA
>JARHVA010011373.1:0-65093 GCA_037957365.1 Torreya grandis | reverse complement strand
GTCATGCAAGTTTGGCACCATTTTCCATAAGGAGTGAAGAGTCACAAAGGGTGAATACCAAAGGTCATTTGGAAAAGCTATAGATAAATTCTTGGAAATCCATTTGTAATATGCAAGAGAGTGCGTGGTTTTTATTTTTTTATATAACAAAAGAGGAGAGAATAAAAAGAGATATTGTATAGTTCTATCATTTTTTGAGAAATAAACATTGAGAGGTAGTTGTGTTTTATACACAAGAGGGGTTGGTGCTCCTATGGGCTGGTACTCAAAAATAGTTATTGTGTTGGTGCTCAGTAAAGGGGTTGGTGCTCTTACAAGTTTGTGATTGTAAACTTTGTAATTTGAGTTGGTGCCCTTTCATAAACTAAGATTATTCTTTGTGGTTTTTCCCACTTTGGGTTTCCACATAAAAAATATACTCTCTCCCCCTCCCTCCCTCCCTCCCTCCCTCTCCTCTCTCTCCCCTTCCCTCTCTCTCTCTCTCTCTCTCTCTCTCTCTCTCTCTCTCTCTCTCTCTCTCTCTCTCTCTCTCTCTCTCTCTCTCTCTCACTCTCTCTCTCTCCTCTCTCTCTCTCTCTCTCTCTCGTGTGATGAATATTATTTTAGTTTTATTGCATAACTTTAATGAATGGTTAAGTGTAATTTGATTAAGTAAAATTTTATAAGATGTATGATATATTGATTAACCCCTCCTCTTAGTATATCCTATTTTTAACACCTAGACTTACTTAATCCTTTATATAAATGTAGGAGGCACTCATGATCAACTACTCATATCATAATCTATAGCCTATGATCACTCATATAGGATAAATATAATAGTGTGAGATCCATGATTGAAAAGTTAAACCATGGACCCTAGTTTAAACATTGAGCAAGTTCTATATGATCGACAGTACATGTTACAATGTACACATCCGATCAATATAGGGTATAGAGATAACCATAAGGTGATAAGTGGAAAATTTAGCAAAGATGAACTTAAAATTGATGGTCACATAGACATCAATGATGTTCACTAGATGCAAAATGATGATCATACAGACATCAAATTTAATCTTAGAAAAGAGGCCTAGACAATGAACTTTAAATTAATGGTCATGTAGACATCAAATAAATTCACATAGAAATCAATTGATGGTCACATGGATGTCAATTTTAAGATAATCATCTCAATCCAAATATCTATGGTTTATATTGATTCATACCTGTTAGATCTGATGATGTGAGATAAAGATATTTTTTTTGAAAGGAAATGTTTAGTTTTTAAATAACTTGAATGAAGTGTTATGAAAATAACATAAATTTTCCACATAGGTGCCATGGCAATGCCATATAGGCATAAAATGATAAAACCAAAGAATTCATGGGCTCATAAAAGCAAAGGTATAAATGCAAAGGTCAAAATCAAATATAAGGCACAAACTCACTCAAGTTCAAAATGTCATTACCATTAAAGATCATAAAATACTTGAAGAAAAGCCATATCATCTCCAAAATCCCTAATTTGATCCCATAGTGACCAAATTCAAGCCTAAGAGAGTCAAATTTCCATTTGAGCAAGTGCAAATTGATCCTAAGGTGAACTATAGACCATTAGTGAGTAATTTGAATAAAATAATAGTCATGGTTTCCTAAAGACAACATAGATAAGATATAAATCTCTATCTTACCAAAAATATCAAGGGGAGAGTATTCAAGGACATAAAACTTGATGCAATAGCCTTGAACATAGGAGACAATAACTAGTCCAAGATTTTTTGGGTTGTTGATGAGCTACCAACAATCACCAGAGAAGATGAGAGGAATGCATCAGTCAAGAGGAGGTACTATGACCTAATTTCCATATAGATGATGAGCCTTCACTATGCTTTAAGTAAATAAGAGGTACTACATTACATTGATGATATCTATCCTATTTTTAAGGATTGCATAATTGATCAACATATGATAGTACATGAACATAGTTTTAAAAAGAGTTGATTATATCTGCACTTTTGGCTTTGAAAATTACTATAAGCTGCCTAAACCCTAGGTGGATCTACCCAAAATAAATGAATGGTACAAGAAGAATGACCTAAAGACCATCCTTACCCCATGGTTATATTTAGGAACCTAAGTAATCTTTGACCTTAGTGGAAAGATCCCAATCAACCAATTTAGGGCTAGGATTAGGATAATAATGACATTACTAAATAAATTATCTGGAAACCCCTACACCACCTATGTTTACAAAATTTGGGTCCCTTTTGTGTATTTTATTGTTGAGAGAGGACTTACTCCTCCGATAGGTGAGATAATTAGTACATGTTAGAAGAAACAATTCACTAGAATAAAAAGAAGACAAATAAGCATTTTTACATGATATCTTACCTTTTGGATGCCCTCCTAGCCACCACCAAAATCCCTAGCATTAAAGTATGGTCACATGAAAGGAAACATACAATCTCCCAATACTACTCAAAATTGCATATTTTAAAATATATGGACCATATTCAATTCATCTATGACTTTGTTGATCCTACCTTAGTTGAGGCCATTATAGGGATCTCAATGATGAGGGTTAGCCCTTTGATCAAGATGTATGTTAAACTTATTGGGGATATTTGGTTATATTTAGATTTCACTATAATTAGGATAGAAGGAACTCTAATTCAACCCTTTAGGCTACCAGTTCTTGTGCCCAATAAATTAGTAGAGAAAGAAGTGGTAAACCAAATGTTTCATGACATAGATGGTGTGTGTAAAATAAAAAGGAAGAGATTGTTCCATTACTTTCCCTTAACCATTAGTAGGACTATGTTTTAGAATTGGGATAATGTAGAGACTATCTTCAGACATAAGACCTCCTTCAATTTGCAAATTGATGAATTGAGACAATAAGACTCCAATGAAAAGGTTGAAAAAATTAGTAGTCCAAGTAGATCAACATGACCTATGAACATCACCTTTGTGTCTATGACTCAATGTACACCCAGGAATCCTCATTCATAGAGGTCTTGACAAGATTAAATAAGCACAACATCATGCTTGAAGATAGATTTATAAAAGATTAAAATATAAGTGATGATATATGGCACATGGGGCCTATGAAGTACCATTTATTTCTAGGACTATATTCTATACCTCCTCCAACACAACCATATACATTAGCACAAGAGCCGAAGACTCAAGATACACCAAGGCTAGAAGAAAATAAACTTGAGGAGAGGAGACCTGGTGAGGTGGCATCTTCTTCAACTCAACCTGAAGAACTAGATTCACCTAATGAAGAAATTGATATAATTTCATTGGATCTTGAGGATACTATACAGGATGCGTTGAAAGAATAGGATTATTCTTATGAATTAGATGAAGAAGAAGTACAAATAGCATAACCTCAAGCTCTAGTTGAAGACACAAAGGAAGAAAAGGGGAAGAAAGTAGCTTTGGACTTGGTTCTTATTGCAACCCAATCCAAAAGGAAATTTAAGCTAGATTTAGTCCAAATGAAGAGTAAGAAGCCAAATTTGACATTCACTCATCCTTTGAGTTAGGTCAACCTTTTTATTAATGATAATCCAATTCATAGTCTAACCATTCCTAAATGGTTTATATATGGGAAGATGTAAAAAATTTCCAACCACATACCACCCATGGTCCTTTACAAAATCTATTAATATCCATGTGAATGATGATATCAAATCTTGGATTATGGCCTTGTATAAGGAAGAAGAACAAAGGATGTCTACCCTAGGGGGGTCAAGTGGCACATAAATGGAAACTCTAGATCATCCAAAAGTGACTCAATCATTAGTGGGAGTCTAGTTTAATCTAGATAATACCATCATGGAAAGGGTGAATGAAAATAAATCCATGGTCGATGGTGAGGAATTCACCTTTCAAAGTATAGATCCATTCACAAGTCTAACTCTAGTGGTAGGTCAAAATCTAGGAGAAGACCAAGTGTTTGAGGATAAAATATTTGATGTATCCAAGCCTAGTCTGACAAGCTACAAGCCATGATCAAGGGTCCTTTACAATATAAAAATAATTTTAAAGAGGCTAAAGTCTTGTCAATCCATGAAAACTGATTTAAGAATTTTGAAGATACCATGATTGACCCATTCAAATCATTGATGGCAGTCAAAACTAGGTAGAGAGCAATAAAGAAGTAAATCACTAAGGTTACAAGCCAATATGGCTAATTGTAGGCTTCAATCTATCAAGTGAAAAACATGAACAAGGCCTTTACCAAGAACTTGGTCCCTAACTTTTGGACCATCAACTTATCACACTTGAATATGGTCATGGCCATATTGGTAGACAAGATTCAAGTCCTAAACAACTAGTCCAAGAAGATGAAATACCTAGCCAAGGACATCAAATAATATGAAGATAGAATGTTGCACATACTAGAGATTTTTTTTAAGGAACCCACTTCAATAAAATCATTGGGTTGTATAATTAATGAGAATTTAGGCAAAAAACCTTTCAGTTCATGTAGGAAGTAAGGAACCAAGTGCAGGGCCAAAAAGGGGATGACAAAATAAGAGTAATGGGCCTAATTTTATCATCTAAAGAGAAAATGGGAGATGTTGTGGGCATCAAACAAGCAATATAGAATATTAAAAAGGAATTCAATAACCTAGAGGTGTAAGAAAAATAGCTATTCATGAGACTAGTTATTGACCTTCAGCTCATCAATGAACAACATTACAGGTTTATTATCCTATAGGGTAAGCAACAACAATAGAGGGCTTCTTCAGCATAAGAAACCTAGAGCAAAAGTTAGTTAGGAATATTTTCCTTGTATCAACTTTTGAAATGTAATATTCTTTTTTAAAGGCATGTGCAACTAGTAAGCACTTTGCATATAGGACATTTTACTTAGAAAGGCTTAGTGTATTCTAGAAACTTCCATAAAAAGGACAACTATCCTTATACTTTTTCACTTATATTTTTATACGATTGATCAACATAATTCCTCGAAGTCTATAAAAGGAGTATTTTCTTTTGTAAAGAGAAGGGATTTTTTGAGATAAAAAATAGTGTAAACTTTGAGCAAGTAATCTAAGTAGATAATTATGAAAATATTGTCTCATTTTGTTTGTGTAAATTTTTATATATATTATCTCTCACTTGTTTGATCTTAAGTCTATATTTGAATAGTTCTTTTATATTCTTGGTGTGTACCTTTGAATCTAGAATTATTAACTTGTGCTTATGCTAGGATAACTGAAGGTTCTCTACTTTAATTCATTTTATTTTCTCTGTATTTGTAGATGTGCATCAACTATCTACTTATAGGGGTAAATATTTAAAGAAATATTTGTTCTTATTTTCATTATTATTAACATTCCTTAGAAGTTTGCTTGATGTGTGGTGGGTTTCAAGCGAAAGCTATTTTGTATCATACATTGGTTTTAAGTACATGCCTAGATAATATTTGAACTTTGTCATGATTTATGGAATGAATATCAACAACATATTTTCTCTCTACCCTACCCTTCCTTTTTCTTCTTTTTTAACCAGTTCACTTTAGATTAAATCTTCATTATAAATATCCATCTTAGTTTAGCTTTAGACTTAGAATTGAGAATAATTTGCCTTAATTAATATAGATCATTTCTTATTTTCAAATATTTATAGGCAAAGGTGGCTCCCAACCACCAACTAATATAAATATTGTGAAACATTCATATGTTCTATCTCTATTCCATCATAGATAACAATATTATCATAAATTGTAACTCATGTTCTAAATTCTTTGAATTCTAAAATGAGAAGTGTTTACTAAACACTTTGATCACCTTGTGATACATATTTAGGCATTAATATCATATCTCATATTAATTAGGCCAAATGACACCCTTTTATATGTAAAAGTTCCCCACTCGATGGTGAAGGAATTCTTCATCCTATGTTCTAATTCAATGAGTACCTGATTATAGCCTGAGAATCCATCTAAGAAGGAAATAATCTTATACCCACTCATCATTTAATTTACCTCATATAAATTGGGTATAGTGTAATTATTTTTATATAAGCTCTATTTATTTTCTTGAAACAAAATAGGTTCTCATTTTTCCATTCTTATTTTTGACTAATACAAGATTGGCTACCCAAGTCAAGTTCCTAATTCAGAAAACAATTTTGGCATCCATTAGCTTATGTACATTGGTTTGAATGAGAGGTTCCAAGGTTAGATTCACTAGCCTTTATCTTTGCCTAAAAGACTTATGCTTTGGATTTAGTGGAATGGTATGAGTGATAACCATAGGTTAAAAGATCTTTAGGTCCTCATATGTCCATGTAATTACATATTTGTACTCAACAAACAATCCATTCATCCTATTTGGAATGGAAAACAAGCATTCTAACCCAATATTCAAAAGTGATAACACCAACAACATCACACATGAAGCTTCAAATAATTTATTTTGAAAAAAAATAATACAAGTGTTATTCAAAAATATGAAATGATAGTACAAATAAAAACTATTTCATATATAGGCAAGACAAAACATAGAACTAGCCTAATTATCCAATGTAAGATAAATCCTCACATAAGACAAAACTCACTAAAAGATGAAATAACTAGCTAATACACTATAAAACATGATAAGTGCATGAAATACATACTCTACGCACCCCCTACCCCCTGCCCCCCCGCACCCACACACACACACACTCAAATGAAACTAGGGGTAACAAAAGCCAAAAAATAAATAATGGAATATCCATAGTATGAGTCCTAAGAACTAAGCCTAGTAAGGTATACAATATGTATCCATGAAATGAATAAGGAAGATTTCCTCATTAATATCCCCCAAAGACAACTTATGAAACCCAAAGCATGCCATGAAACCCAAGGAAATGAGGTGATGTAAAAGGATTCATGAATATGTCTGCAATCTTATACTAAGTCAGAATGTAATCCAAGCTAATAAATCCATCCTAAATATGTTAATGAATGAGGTGCATATGTACCTTATTGTGCTTGGTTGAATTATTCTTAAATGGGTTGTGAGATATGTGAATTGAACTTTGATTGTCACACCAAAGTATGGTGGGTGAATCCTGCATGAATCAAAACTCTACCAATAACTGATGAAGCCAAAGAACCTATTAACTCATTGTAACTATTGCCTTGTACTCAACCTATATAGATGATAGTGCAATAGCCTTCTTCTTTTTGTATAACTAAGTAATAGGTGAAGAACCAAGACAAAAGATGTAGCTAGAAGTGGAATACCTATCATCAAGATAACCTACCCAATATTAATCACTATATCTAAACAATTGAGTAGAACCCCTATTTTATTGTAATCTAAAATGAGTAGCACCTTGTAAATATCACAAAATCCTCTTGGCAGCCTACTAATGACTATCATGATAGCCATGTGCAAAGCTAGATACAAGTCCAAATGTAAATGAAATGTCAAGGTGAGTATGGGTTAAATACATAAGACTCCCATCTATATGCCTAAATAATTTAGGATCACAAAGTGGAGTAATAAAAGAGGTAGTGAAAGTCATTCCAAACTAGAAAGGAGAAGAACTTGGCTTGAATTAGCCATGCCAAAAAATTTAATAAGATCAAGGTTATAATTCTATTGAATCAAATAAATCCCTATATCTAACTATGAAATATGTAAACCAAATAAGAAATACAAAAGATCAAGATTTGTCCTATTGAACTATGCTAAAAGTGCATGTTGAATAGTCTGAATCTGAGATGAGGAGTTTTATGTGAGAAGTAGATCATCAATATGTAATAATAGAATAATAATGTCCTCCCTAATATAATGAATAAACATTATGGGATCAGAGTGGTAGAGAAAAAATCTAGCGGAGAGAATAAATGAATCCATTTTATCATACCAAGCTTGAGGGCCTATTTGAGGCTACAAAGATACCTCCTAAATCAACAACCAAGAGAAGAATCATGAACAAACCCAGCAGGATGTTCCACATAGATTTCCTCATGTAAGTTTCCATGTAAGAAAACACTCTTAATGTCCATAAAATATACTAACCAACCATGTGATTTAGCAATAGAAATTACAAGGTGAATATAATTCATCTTAACAATGAGTGTAAAAGTCTCAGAGTAAATACCTTTGACCAATAAGAGTCACTTTGGAATAAGATATTCTTTATACTTATCAATGGACCCAGCATCTGTATACTTGGTGCTATAAATAAACTTGCACCTAACCAAATTTATTCCCTTATGAAAAGTGACCAAATCCCAAGTGTGATTATTTATTAATGAATAAAACTCATATGTCATCACATTATCCCACTTGTGTATCCCATGAGCCTATGAAAAAGACTATGGATCCTTAGAGAATGACTGATACAAAAGTCTAGTTCCCATAGAAGCTGTATGATATTGTTGAGTAAGTAGAAGATCTTGTAGGAATAGTGATGCGTCAATAACATTAGTATGATCCCACCTAGACATAGTGGCAACATCAGTGTGAATTGGATCCTAATCCTATATAACCTCCTTAGGAATCTCCTAAAATGTCTCATTAAAGAATGAATCCTTGAGATGAGGTGAATCATCAAAATAAGAATAAGAAGGAATGGAAGAAGATAAAGAGTCATAAGATGTGAGTTGCTCATCAAACTACACATGGTTTGAAAATGAACATCATGAGTATTAGGATCTAAAAGAGGATAAGCTCTCATGTCCTCCTAATAACCTACAAAAATTAAAGGTTTGATCTTCTTATCTAATGCTTTCCTTTTATTATTTGGTATAAATGCATAAGTAAGGCTCCCAAAGACTCTAAAAAATGAGAAATCAAGCTTAGATATAGACCAAACTTCCTCTAGAGTCATAGACTCAAGTTATCAATGTGGTATGTAGTTTTGAATGTAGTTCACATAATTAATTGCATCTACCCAGTGGATATGAGATAAATGTTGTGAATTCATCATGCAGTTAGCCATATCCTTTAGAGTTTAGTTCTTACTTTATTCTAAGCCATTCTATTATGGAGTATGTGCAATATAATGTTGGTCAATAATATCATGGGCTGCTAAAAATTAGTGAATTCTCAACTAAAGTACTACCCCACATTATTTGTATAAATATTTTTTATGCAACTAGAAGATTTTCTCTTGACCAAAGTCTTAAATAATTTGAAGAGAGAAAAGACATTAGTCTTATACTTAAGTAAATAAACCCAAGCATTCCTCAATAAATTATCAATAAATGTAAGTACATACTTATCGCCATAAAAATAAGGAGTAGGAAAGATCATCAAATCACTATGCATAAGCTCAAGTGGTTTAGAAGATCTCATGGACATGACCTTATGAAACAAATCATGGTGTTGTTCCCCAATGCACAACTGGGGCAAAATTCATCAATCCATAAAACTATGAGAAGATCCTATATCATACTGTGAGTGCTCATCTCCTTCAAATATCTATACTTTAGGTGTCCAAATCTCTCATGCCAAAAGCTGACTCTTAGAATCTACATGAGAAACTAAACACATCCCTAAAGGAGGAATATAATCAAAAACCTTAAAATAATAGAGTCAAGAACTATGACCAATAACACACTGTGAAATAATTGTGTGTGGCTCTAAAAACACTCAAACTTTAGCACCCTATGGTGTGAAAGTCACTATCTTGCCCCTACCAGAATGATAAATATGATAAATTGAAATGGAACATATAATACATCATTGATACATCCACCATCCAATTGTATGTCACCCTTACCCTTAAAAAAATTAAGGAAGAATATCCAACCTTTATATTGAAACTAGAACTTAAACCAATAGATATAAATAACTCCTTAAAAGAAGTGATATGGTGTGAAATAAAAGATCTAGAACCCAACTATCTAAAATAGGTAATTGTGAGCTCTGAACAACATTAAGTGTTTTCCTATGCTCATGAGATGGATAAGGATTATAGATATAAATATTGTGTTTCCTAATGATATACTCTAAGGCATGCATTCTCTTAAAACACTTAGACTCTTCATGACCAGTCCTCCCACAATTGGAGTAAGATAGGTTTGAATTATTCTTGGATTTGGAAGATGATTTGGGTTTATATGTGTTAGTGTTGGGTTTGTGTGAATTTTAATAAGGACGAGGAGTGTTCTTCTTCCTACTCTTATTTTTTCCCTTAGTCTTATAATGTGATGGAACTAATGATTTTTTAGAGTGGAAGACTCAAGGTGAGACAATTTGGATTCTTCCCTAGTAAGTCCATCATAAAAAAAATCTAGATATGTAATTTTGAATGCAGTATTTAAGGCATCCATAATAGAGAGAAAGTTATAATTAACAATTTTGAATTGGTCCACTCAACTTAGATAAGATCAAGTATACACACTCTTCATCCTTTTTATCTCATCCATTTCCCTTAAACTATGTCAACAAATACTTAAACTTAGTGAGGTAGTATACAGTGGAGTCAATGTCACATGGATTTAGTGAATTAAGCTCCACTTCAAGTTGAATACTCGCAAGTGATCTACTTTCACAAATAAACCTATTAACATATTCCACATTTTGAATGAAGAATCACACCCATCAAAATCAAATAAAATATTATAACTCACATAACCCCCAATCAATCCCATACACTCTTCAAGCTTACATTGGTGCTAATTTTTTTAAATTCATATATAAGTTAAGGTTTAGTTTCATTTATTAGGGACCATAATCCTTGTGATTTATGATTGTTTTCATTAAAGGTCTCCATGTATGGTAATTATTTAGATTCAAAGGATCACAATGGTCAACACTAGAAGTAGAATCCATTTTAATGAATCACCAAAGAGTAGAAAAAATGCATAAGGGTGCTCAAAATCAGCACCGAGACAATCCCCCCCAAAGATTGTATGAAGGATCCCCCTAATTTGGCACTTTATAAAAATAGCGCATTTTTATAAATTAATAAAACCAATGGATAGATCATTCAAAACTATGCACTTTAAAAAAAAATAGAACTCAAATCCAAGTTACGGTTAAAAATTTAATGGTGTTATAATTTATTGTAAAATGGGTCAAAACATTAAAAACTCACTACAAACTAAAATTTGTGACCAAATAAAAAAATATTATAGTCATTCAACCACTTGTTGGAACTAAGATTAAACCATGGACTCATAAATGACAACCTACATGAAAAATGATCCTCCTGGTTACCACTATACTTGTGCAAGCAAAGTGTGCTTCCTCTTGAGGCAAAAATTGAGTCTTGTAAAGGCAAAAAATGAATAAAGAGTCTATTTTGAGAGGATAAAGAGGTGGTTTTATTGTTTTTTTGATGTCTTAAGTAAATAAAGGCATAAAAGATCCTTTTCTTGTGATCCACCTTTATCTTCAATGAGCTTCAATGTAACTTAGACCTCTTCCAATGCCAAACTGAGCAGATTTGAAAATAAAAAAGGAAAATCCAACACCCAATAGATTTGGTCAATGCCTTTACACCTTTTCCTCCAATGTCTAGCTGATAAAATGATGCCACACACTGCAGATCTATAGTAAAGATAAATAACCAATGTAGGAATTTAAGAGTGCAAGTCTACTCTTTCTCTAATGCCCAACCATCAAATAAATGATGCCAAGGGAAAAAAATATAGGTCTAAAATGCATTAGTATATCAATTCCTTTGATGTTTTCAACATAGTAGATAGATGATGCCAAGGGAAAGAAATGTATGTTTGAAATACAATAGTGAAATAACACCTTTGATCTTAGTTCATTGTAGTAGAAAAGGGTACCTCAGTTTTTGAAAAGACTCTAATGAAATAGAACTTGATCAAATCTAAAAAAAAGAGTGCCAAAAAAGAAAAAAAAATAGATCTCCAATGCCACAATAAGATTTTGATGTCCATGTTAGATACAAATTCCTAGATGAGATCTTGGTCTCCTTTTCCTACTTAACAAATGATAAAATCTCCAACACCAATCTTGAAAAAATAAAAATTTGAACAAAGAGGAAAAAAATGATGCCTAACTAAAGTATATATATGCCTTATCTCTTCAAATTTTCCAATGCCACTCTTTTAAGAGAATATATTCCAATGCAGTAAATCAAGATGCCTTGGACAACTGTTGGATGCCAAGGTATAATATCAACATGCCTAGCTCAGATGTGAAAATGCCTTAGATCAAAAAAGGCACCAAGTTGAGAAAAGACAATGCTAAGCTCTCAACAAGAATGCCTCCTTTCTCCTTAGCTTCTAATTTCTTTGCATATCCACATAGCCTCTCTTCTCTCCAACACTTTTTCCTTTCTTGGTAGATATTTATGAGGAAAAAACATAAAATCAAAAGCTTCAAAATCAAGGCAAATATCTCTTCCTCTTTAAATGTAATGCCAAGCTTCATAAGCAAAAAAATATTCAAAAAGTCTCTAAAAATGTTATGTCTCTTTCCTCAAGGGAAATAAATGACAAGAGAATAAGCAGTGTCAAGGGAAATACATGAAAAGGGAAGAAGTAGTGACAAGGGAACTTTCTAAAATAATGGTAATGTGGATGGGAATAATACCTCAAATCTCTAGTACCATGTTAGGAATGGTGAACAAGCATTCCAACCCAAGATTTAGAAGTGATAACTCTAAGAAAATCACACATGAAGATGTAGATAATTAATTGTAAAATAAAGAAATACAAGTGTTATTCAGAGATATGATATGTTAGTACAAAGAAAATATCTTGCATAAATAGGTAAGGTGAAACATATAATTAGCCTAACTAACCAAAGTGGGATAAATACTCACAAAGAAAAAACTCACTAAAAAGTTAAATAGATAGCTAATAAACTAGTAAACATGATAAATGGATGAAATATATACTTTAACACAATGTTTGATTTTCACTTTTTTGTAAAACTTAGACCTACATTCACTAATTGGGGATGTTGGTTAGTTCTTTGATTTTTCTTTATGAAATTAGATTCAATGGATTTAAGTTGTTTCTACTTCTGAGCTTGAGGATCCACATTAAAATTTCATTCTAAAGACACCATGCCTAAATGGATGCAATTTTATTTTAGTTGCATAACACCATCTCCTCCCATGTCCTCAATCTACATTGATTGGACCTCTCCTGAATCTATTATATGGTATTCAAAAGCTCTAGAATTTTTTAGTAATTTAATGATCTGCTAATAATCTTCAAATACTTAAATATTATCAGCATTATCTAGGATAGAAGGGCATAAAACCAAATCATATGAGAAATTTTTCATTTTTAACTCTTGAAATGATTCTAGATTAGTTGTTGAGGATGCTAATGAATATGTTGTTTTTTTCTTCTATCTTGAGATGGATTTGATGTTAAATGCTTTAAAATACTCAATCAAATCCCAAATTGGCACTTTTAATTATTCAAATAAGTATTTTTACATTGGTATTTTTTGGATTTAGATAACAACCAATTCAAATTCACTAAATATCTATAGATGCTTGACATTATGCTTTAATGCAAACTCGAGACCTAAGATCATATTTAGTTCATTTTTTTATGAAGGGGAACTACAATTTATAAGTAGCTAGGTACTACTTACCTCTTAGATTTATGAGAGCCACACCAACCCTAGAACTTTTCTTTGATTTATCTCCATTAAAGTGAAGGGTTCATATCTAAAAAGGACCTTCAATTTTTTGTTCATGAAATGCATGCTCTTATCTAGTGGTAAATTTGTATAGACCTATATGGGAAGACACAAAGCCTACTTTATTATTGGTGGACTTATATTCCATAATTAGGTGTCTCATCTTTGGCTCATAATATAATTATATTTGGTTGAGTACCCCCTTCTAGGACAGCCACATGAGTGATAAATTAGTGGCCATGTACCCATTTAATACCTTTGACTAGTCTTGAATCAATAACAGACTAATTAATTCTATAATGTATATGACTAGGATATCAATGGATTTTTACACACGTGGTTTAGATGCAAGATGGATGCATATTTTTTTTAATTAACCGAAACATGAGATGAAATATTTTTCTAATCGAATGATAAATCTCTTTGACTTGTCTGGAGTCAAACCCAAATTTTATTAGATAACTATCAACATCACATTTTTTGATGCTCTGGAGTAAACTAAATAGTTGCGTATATTCTTTATGAACATCTAGACGGTCAACAATAATAGTGGAACTTCTTACTTATATTTATATAAAATGACATTTGCATGAGAAGTCTTTGATTTGTTGAATATTCTACCAACTAGAGACTTAAGCAATAGTTATCTTTGCTTAGTGATATAGGCTATCTCATGTAAGTTGATGTTATCCTTTATTTTATTCATATATTAAAAAATGTTGAACTCTCTTCTGTTAGTAAGTTTTTTAGTCTAAAATAGTTCATCTCTCTTGGGAGGAGGTGGATTGTTGTTAGCCTTTGTATATAGAGGGGTAGTATCACTATTTTTTAGAGGCATTGAAGTAGTCATAAGCTATTTACTCTTCATATTATAATTAATCCTTCAATGGTGATATTGATATAAAGAATGGACCTCATCTATTTTGTCCTCTAGTTCATTATCATCCTCTTATAGAAAAGGAGAATCATATGATTCAAAGACATTAGTGGTGCTTAGATGCCCTAAAATAGTAGAGGAGGATTGTTCTACTTGATTTATAGAACCTTCTTGTATGTTCATCTCCATTTAAAATATAACAAAATATTTACATAATTCAATGAAGTCAACTCACCATGATGTATAGTGTTATGTACATGACCCAAAGGACTAATTTCAATATGTTCATCTTTAGTTCTCTATCAAAATGGAACATGTTATTTTTTATTATTTCTATATCTATTGAAAGCCATGGAATACCTCTAGAATTTAAAGCTCTACTTAATGCTCTAGCTCCCAATGTTCCCTATACACTTCTGCATACTAATAAATTCATTACTTAATTTTTAGAGAATTTTTTGATTAGTTCCAATTATATTTTCATAGAATCATAATTGGTACCTTGTGTTATGCTAGTATTATTTATTATTAATAACTGACTCAAGTTTTTTTGGTTAGGGGGAAAATTACTTAATAAACGTAGGTGTTGATTGGGTGTAACTTGGGTTAAAGGCACCAGGGTGTATACTTGTTTCTAGTTTTGGGCTACAATGTTCTCATTTACATTCAAAATAAAACTAAAAGATTTGAAAATAGGACCAATATTAAGTGGGGCCAAATATTGTGAATGAGGATTTAAATGATTATCTATGTTGATAACTTTGGCATAATCCAAAGGTATTATACCAACATTGGTATTTATGCAGAGAAAACCTATAGTCATGGGGTCTAGTGCATTTGTGTACATATTTAGGGATAACACTTATTTAGGTTGGTAATTAGTCTCAAGATAGCTATACATATTTTTAAATCTAGCATAAAATACATAAATTACCTCATTGGGCTCTTGCTTTATACTAGAAAAATGTTGATAAATAAAAAATGCACCATCAACTTAGCTAATTTATGATAGAAAGGTATCTTGTCAATGGTTATAGGTTTTAATGGAACCATCTAGTATATTCAAAAACCACTCATATACTACATCTTGTAAGCTGAAGGGAAAAAATTGTAAGCGACATCTTTGTAGGTTGGATTTGAGGATTCCCAAAGTGGATTTGAAGGTTTTGATATGTTCTTCTTTAGTCCTTCCTCCTGAGGGAGAAAAAGAAGGTAGATTATTCTTAAATTTTATGGGTAAATCATGGATAACTCAAATAATATTGATAGTAGAATGTCTGATCTAGGTAGGACCCTAAGCAGGACCTTTTGTTAGGGCCATTTGGAATAACAAAAGAATAGGGTGTCTACCTAGGCTTGGTGTTTTCTATTAATTACATTATCAGACCTAACTTTTATATGGATTTACAAAGGTGATAATAGCATTTTATTATCTAGGATAGACCTTGTTACTATCTTAGGTACTTCTAGTGTAACTCAAGTGATTCTTTTCAACTAAATAAGAGGCAAAAGTTCAAGGCCCTCTTTCTATCACTAGTTTAAGTTTCTATTAATGTGGGTTTTATGTACAATATAGATAACTTTACAAGGTTTCCTCAAACATTTTATGATTGGTGATATATTTCCTTCCAAATCATGAGTCGTAGGGTATTTGGTTTTATAAAAACTTGCTGGTGGAATAGTGGTGAGTGATATAAATTGTCTACCATGAACGGGATTGGTTATAGATGAACTTGAATCTACAAGGATTGTATGGAAGGATGATGATTTTAACTAAGCTGGGTAGTATTCTAAAAAACAATTAAAAAAATATGAAAAGGAAGGGTATAAAAGAGGCCTATAGACCATAGGCATACAAGATGAAAACTCTTCAATACTAGTACTTGACATAATGTAGGACAAAGAATCAAAGAAAAATATCTATTGTTAGCTATTGTATCACACCAACACTCAAATATAGTTAGGACTCAAAGGGAAATAAAATATAATAAACATAAACATGAAAAATCAAAGGTTGCCATGTTTTTCAGATTACTATTGCACATCTACAATGAGGAATTATAAGTATCATATAAAAAGCATTCAAATTAGCGATAGCTTAAAGTAAATAATTGTAATAGAAAATATAACTCATGCAAAATCAAAGAGATAAGATAATAAAGTGAAAGTACATATCACACATTACACATAATTGGAAAATAATAAAGATTTACATATAAAGACTAATTCAAGCAAAATATCTCAAAATTTCTTATTAATCGCAATACCCAAAATTATCCTCCATTTATGATGGGTAGGTTACAAGTATATAGAAGATTGGGATGGGGAAGGCCTCATCTCTTCAATATTGGTTTATATTTACAATCCAAAAATATAATAATGTGTTCAAAATCATGAAAGTCATGCATGTACAATGATATCATGTACAACAAACCCTTCATATAAAAATACAATATGCATGCAAAGAACATAGGTTAAGAACTAAAGTTTCAACTTGGTAAGAACATGTAGATACATAGTTATATTTTTCAAGATGTTGATGTGGCACCATTTGTTTAATAATTTAGTGGAGAGACCATAGTTAAAACTTATGTAACTTTTAGTGGTCCCTATAAGATCAAAAATGAGCTTGTTGGAGTGTGTAAGACCATAAAAATTGAAAACTAGGCACCCTGTGTTGACATGGGAACACTCATAGCTGAATGAGTGGCTAGAATTAAAATTGAATCCTTCTCATTTGCCTTAAGCTCTTGAAAAAACACATCTACTACCTATAATTCTTTATTTATAATATTGATCTTGAGTAAGGAAGAATTTAAGGTTTTCTTAGCTTCAACAATTAATCTTACCATCTTCGCTTTTGATCTCCTAAATTTAGCTATTAGGGATTTAAATCTTACTATCCTATCCATGGAAAAATAGACCAATTTTAGAACTTGTTCATTGGTTAACAAAATATTACCCTTTGGCAAACAAGTGAACCCACCAAAGTTGATTGGCACATTCAAATTAAAAAACTAATTAAATTAAATGTTTGATATAAATATTTATGACACATAAATAAATTCAAGACTATTGGCATCTTCAAGACTATATATATGTTTTCAACTTCCTCCTTGAAGTTATTGGCATCTTCCTAGAGGATTTTCTCAAAGTTAGGACTATTGACAAGCTCACCTGTAAGAAAGATCATATTAGTTATCCTCATATCTCCCAAATTTTCTAAGGCCTTTATTTCATGTCTTATAAAAATTCCCAATAATGTCTTCATTTGATTGTGTCAATTGAGTGAAGCATCCCTTATTAAAATCACCTAGTTCAAATAATAAGATACACCTATGTTGGTTATGAGGTTTAATTGACTGAATGAGTTAATTATATAACATTGAAATACAAAATTCAATCTCTTTTCAATTTACCTTATCTGATGCCAAAATTTGTTGACATCACTCTATTGGACTGACTTCCTACTATGAAATTCCATATGTTATTAAAAATATTATATATCTTGGTAGCTACACTCTACACATCAATAATAATTTCCTAAGGACCTTGTTTGGTTTGTCTCTAATGTAACCTTTTCAAAGCATTCTCTCTAGTTTGGTACATTTATTTCATGGCTTCACCTATAGTATCCACAAAATAATAGAAGTCCTTTGTATACTTCATGGGATCATTTGGGTTACTCATGGGTTTTTTTGATAAAGGGAATAGATTTTCCCATTATTTGAATTTTATCTCTTCTCTTGTGCTAAGATTCATTGCCTTCCTCTTCCTAACCCTTTGAATAGCTCCACTCTTCTTATCAAATCTAGTGGAGACTATGAGTAACACAATAATAACTAAACTATGTCTTTCATCCCTTACACCCTAAATTTCCTTCACCCATTGGGGAATAATGAGTTCCCATGTTCATCATCTTGACTTGGGCTATTGGGTACATAAGGTAGAGGAGTCATATGAGGGGGTGTTATTAATGAGGGTGTCATGGGTACACTTTATTGAATGTGGGACTGAAGAGGTGAATGCATAACCCTCTCCCATGGTCATGGTTTCCTTATTTTCATGACTTAAACTAATAATTTAGTTAAGATAGGGGTTATTCCCATAATCATGATAGCTAATGACATGTATGATGATTGGGGCATTAGTATCTCCAGATGAGCTAATCATTTCTTTAGGATTGGTGGAATTTGGGGGTTAAATATGAAAGCAGTAACCAAATTCTCAAAGTGGACTACCTTAGGAGTCCTTATTTATTTATGAGAAAGAATAGATGAATTAATAGCAGAAATAGACACAAAAATTCTATGAATAAATGAAGGTATGTTTTACACTAAAATATATACACTAACAATAAATGAAATAAGCTACATCATCAATGCTTTTGCTATGATAACCTATGAAGAATTTATAATCTAAGGTGTTAATTGGGGTTCCTTCCACTTTTTATCCTCTAAGACTCAAGGCTTTTGCTTTATCCAATTTGGCCTCTTCATTCATTCATGGTTCTAAACCTTTTACTACTTATACATCTTTTACTTCTTCATCAATTAAATAATCAACTAAATATATAACCTACTTGGGCCCTTCTTCCTCCATTTATTCTATTTCTTCAACTTCCTCTTACTCATCTTCCTCAAATTCCTCTTATATAGTGGGAAGACCAAGTGATGGCCTTTCTTATATCTACTTGTATTTAGAAGAAGTGGAGAGGTCCCTATTTTTCTTATGGTAAGTTAAAATGCAGGGTGTAAAAGGTAGATGAGATGGTGATATAGATGAAGGAATATTAATGGTGGAAGGCATCATTGGAGGTGGTGGTGAATGAATGGTTGATGTGAACATAGTGGTGGGAGAAATGGTGATTGGAGATGGTATGGTAGGTATAAATTGAGGAGAGGTCTCCTCATTGATGGTTGTGGAATGTGTAAAACTTTCTAGAGGAGACTTATGAAAACTAGGAGTAGTTAGAATAGATAGAAAATAATCTTGATTAAACTTAGGAAGATTTACCTAACCAAATATTGTAAGAGGTGGAAATGGTGACATTATAAAAGTATTCTTCCTTTTTTCACTTGAACGAGATATATAATTGTATTTAGTTGTAGTTGTGCCCAAATCCTGAGTGGTATCAACTATAGATGTAGAGGGGAATTGAGGTCTTGGGAGGCCTCTTACAATCTCCTTTATGATTTGAGGGTTAGACTCCATCTATATACTAGATTCAATTTCTAATTCATTTATTTTCTCTCCTACATGAGAGGAGGGTTGATCCTACACTTGTATGTCATGTGACAAGGTTGGAGGCCATTGGTTGCTCCATGCACTTTGTGCCTTCCATCCTTTCACCTCATGATCATATTAAAGGGATTGATTTGAAATCATAGACATAGGTTTGTTATTTATTTTAGTCCACACATTAGTGTCGTCTATTACATTTATAAATATAACATCATGATCATACTCCAAATGGTGATATGATATGTTTACCTTTTTATTCTCTTTAATATATTAGAGGTATCCCCTTTTCTTGTTCTGAGGATCCCAATCCATAAATGGTGACACATTCCAATTACATTAGGCACTAGCCTTAGATTAGATAAAATTTTATCTAATAATTTACTGTAGCTACCCAATGCTTAAAGGAGTTTTGTAGTAATAGGTGAAGTTAATTCTTCATCAATTTTGTTATAGATTTGGAAAATTATTTCCTACTTTGCTATTTTGTTTGTAACATGGTGTGACAATAATAATAGTGATATTTAGATGCCCTCTATTCTAAAATGACATTGAGTCAATACCAATAGTCACCCATTTTGATAAGGATTCTCATTATATTGTCAAACAACCTGGGCATTAAAGTGTCATGGATTCCTTGAAACACTTGAGGATATGACTCATCACATATTCTTTGAATTTCATTCTTGTACCTGTATATAACATGAATGATTGGTCTTCTCTAATTCTATTTTCTAGGTGTTCAATTGATGGTCTCCATACATACCTCTATGTCTTATAGATAGTACCAAATAATGCATCTAGTAAATAGGGCACCATACAAAAATGCCATCAGTTGGCCTCTGATTAGGATGAACCATTTGTCTCTTTAATAGTACACTAATTAATTATCCAATAGAACCTAACTTGTGAGATGTTATAAGAATATACAACAATGTAACCCATTCAACCTAGACATATGTAATGCTGGAAAATCCATATAACCTATTCTAGATAGCCATATCTATCTCAATTCTGGGTCTAAACTTGATAATATAATTGGATGAGATAGACCCATTTGGATTCATTCTCTGACCCTTGACCAACCATTTATTTAGCTTTCCTTGTATAGTATTTTTCTCAAGCCAAACATTGGTTGAGACTTGGTTGTAAGCAAAATCAAGGAATAAAAGTATAAGAAACCTTTTAATTGCCCTACTAGATACACAAGAAGTTATGTTTTTTTCCTAATATGTAAACAATTTCCATAAGTCACTCCATTCATAAATAAATGTCTTATTAGGTCAATACAAGGCATTACCTTAGGTTTTACTACCACTTATTGGATCCCTTGCACTTTAATAGGTATCAAGTCACCTATGTAGTATTTATCTTACATGTAAATTTGGTCCTGGGTAGAATAAATAATCACAAACTCCTCTTATCCCAAAGATTTGAGTAGTGAATGAATTTGAAATCTAGGTCTCTTTTCGCGACACTATATATATATATATATATATATATATATATGTGTGTGTGTGTGTGTGTGTGTGTGTGTGTGTGTGTGTGTGTGTGTGTATGTATGTATGTATGTATGTATGTATGTATGTATGTATGTATATATATATATATATATATATATATATATATATACATACATACATACATACATACATACATATATATATATATACATATATATATACATATATATATATATATATATATATATATACATATATATATATATACATATATATATATATATATATATATATATATATATATTCTTTCCACCCAATAAATGAGTACATGGAAAGAAATAGAGGAAGAACCTATATCAAGTACGAGGTTATTATTTAAATTTAAATAATATAATTCTTGTGGTATATTTTTTAGTTTGTGCTTCACTTGTTCACTGGGAAAACTAGGGCTTTCTGGACACATGAGAGCTCAAAAACATAATGTTTAATCAAGAGTAATGGCAAAATGAAATTCCTTGACTTTGCCTATATTTTTATAAATATTGAGTCTTGAATTTATTTATGTGTCATAAATATTTATATCAAACATTTAATTTAATTAGTTTTTTAATTTGAATGTGCCAATCAACTTTGGTGGGTTCACTTGTTTGCCAAAGGGTAATATTTTGTTAACCTTATGTGCCTACTCATTTCATTTGAGATAATTGTCAATTCTTCATTTACTAGATATTTTTCATTATTTTAAGCCTTATTTAAATGTACCTTGGTCATGAATCCTTCACATTATGCCACATATATGATCCTCATTTATCTATCTCTTTAGAATTGTAGTTCTATTTTGTATGCTCTCAGGGTTACGAGTTAACATGATTCAGCCACATGGATTAATCTCAAGCCTAAGGGACTCAAAAGTTTAGAAGCATTACAAATGATAATGTTACATATTTTTATATATTTTTAGGCTTTATTTAATGGAATTATGACATGTGGAATGATCTTGAAGACTTAGAGGCTTGTAGACTCGGGACCACAAGACCATTAAATTATTTTATTTAATTCTTAAACTTCTGGAACTATGATGGAATGAAAACGTGCCAAATGTCATTTATTTAGATATAAAAAGATATAAAACATTATAATTTAAACCATTAGACTGTGTTAATCATTCTGAGCTTTCATGTGATGAAAATCTTCCAAGTGTCAAATGCTTAGAAATTCCAAATCACAGAACCATTTAACCCTCAGAAGCTCAAAACCACTAGCCAACTGACAATCTTTTGGAAAGTCTATGTGTTCCCAAGGTCATGAGAATGCACCACATGGCATGTTTTTATAGTTCAGGGACTCAAAGGACCTATAATTTTCTTTAAGAAAGCCAAAGGCTCTACCCAATGTGATAGCACCACTTGTCACAATCCTATGTAATGAATGTAAGGCTGATCATGGGTGAATAAAAAGTCTTTTTCTAATGGCCATATAATCATATAAAATATGTAGTAAAATTTTTAATAAATATATTAATTTGATTAATTAATAAGTCAAAGTGTCAATTTTGAAAAAAATTTATAGCAACCCAAGTTTTAAAATACCTTAAAGTGATCATTCATGCTTTGATTTTCATGATTTAAATTATTGTAAATTTAGAACCATGGAAAAAAACCTTGGAATTTACATGAAGACATCATACTATAGACATCTAAGGTTTTTGGGGCCTATAGGTTTCCAATAGCAATGGGTCCTCCTTCGAAATTTTAAAATTGTGTGTGTGTGTGTGTGTGTGTGTGTGTGTGTGTGTGTGTGTGTGTGTGTGTGTGTGTGTGTGTGTGTGTGTGTGTGTGTGTGTGTGTGTTAGGGCATAACAAATTATTCATCTATCCTCCACTAGCTCATATTTTTGAGATTTTCAATTTTGACATAAGATCAATTAACATTACCTAGCTTATTAATTATTATTTTTATCAAATTCCTAAAACATTATTAACCATATAATGATTCTAATTTCTATCACTAGTTTATTCATTAGATATTATATGGATGGATGGTCTATATTGATGAATATTTTTTATCTAATAATGTAGTGACAAAATTTATTCATAGAATTAATGACAAAAAATAATTCTTTTTCGATGGTTTTATAGTTTCTTTTAGTAGGGGTTGAGGTTTTACTAATGTAATATATATCACACATCTTATCTTTTTCATCTTTTTTGCTTGAGGATTGTCCCCTTTACATTATTAGAGGCATCAATATGTATATGAAAATATTATTCCCAATTAGACCCTTTCAATACAAGAGTACAAATTAACTTCTTTTTTATATCAAAATACTACTAACATTTATTATACCACACAAATTCACTGTCTTTGGTTAGCAAGGAAAACATAAGTGCTACAATATTGCTAAAATATTCAATGAAATGCCCATAATATATTTCATGCCCTAGAAAGATCTTAATATCAAATTATTTTTTAGGTGAATCCAATTGTTATGTGAATTAAATATTATTAACAAAAACTTGTATCTCTTCATTTGATATATGATGGTCTAAGGAAATACCTTGATCTACCATGACTAGATAATTTTCATGGCTTAATTATTGTTGATTTTGTTCAGACCTAGTTAATACCTTGTCTAATTTAACCAAGGATTCAATAAAGGGATTTTCATACACTTTAAAATAATTTATGTACACTTTAACACATTCACTAGTGATGTAAACAAAGATGGCAAGTATTGCTCTCTAAAAGGTGGTTGGTGAATTACATAGTCCAAAGGGTAAGTATGCAAAGGTCCTCCAAGGACATGTAAAAGTGGTTTGTCCTAAACTTCAATAACTACTCTTATTTGTTTATGCCCAATAAATCCACATAATAAGTAAAATTAATTCTTCATAGCTATATTATATATTACTTGGTCAATTAAGCATAGTAAAAAATAGTCTCTCATTGTTATATTATTAAGCTCCCTGTAATCTACACAAATCCTCCATTTTCAATATTTTTGGGTTACTATCACTAGAGGTGAAAACCACTGAGTATCTAAGATTAGATATATGAATCCCACCTATAATATTTTTTCAATCTCATTTTTCATCATGTCTCTTAATGCAATATTTGTTTTCCTTTTAGGTTGTCTAATTGGTTTTATGTTTTCAATATAGATGTGGTGGGTGTAGACACTTGAATGGATACCATTAATATAATTATATTCTTGGGAAAATGCTTTTATATGATTTTTCAAAACTTCAAACATGTTTGTTTCTTGTTAATCAATCAACCAACTATTTATGTTCAACATTTTTTTGAGTTGTGCTGGAATATATTTTGTGACTAGATAGAACAAGTTTACTTACTGAGACCCACTCATAAGGGTATTATTGATAAATGATGAGGGTGAAACATATTCATTTTGGTTATTTATTTGATAAAATACTCTCCTTCTAAAATTACTCATAGTAATGAGTAATTAAAATTTGTAAGGAAGGATCCTTGGCTACTTTGTACCCATCTAAAAAAACTCTATATGATAGATAGGTGATCATCAGTTATATCATGATTATCCTTATAATTATCTTGATAATCCTCCAAATATAGTGTGGCATTTATGTCATTTAATTAACAACTTCTAGAGCTAGATTGTTTATCTCACTATAGTTTTTTAACTCTTAATCCATCTCATTTGCATGGTTTCTTACTACTGCTATTGCTAAGTCATTCAGACTACATTCATTTTTATTTGGTTCATCTACACATAAGTGGTCTTAATAATCTAGGGATGGATTTGAAGATGGATATAAATAAATATTTTTATCTTTTAGTGCATTCAAAAATGTCTTATCCCTTGACCTACAATCTATAAGTTCTACCAATGTGGCCATCCATGGCATTCCCAAGATTAGTGGATATCCCAATTTCATAATTTTTGGTTGAAGTATCATATAATCTACATGATATTCTTAGCATTACACCTTGATTATGGTATCCTATATGGCCCCTTCTAGTTTGGTAATTGGCTGATTAGCCATTTATATAACTATGGAAGTTGGTTTTACCTAGGTTACATGTAGCTATTTTAATGTATCTAAATTCATTACATTAATCCACTACACACATTAGGTATTTATTTATTAATTATTGATACTATGGTGATTGTCCTTCTAGGATATTCAGAGTTTAATAAGAGCAATTTTCTTGCTAAAGGGTCAACGAGCTTTTCATATACTTTTATGGTCTTGGGATATTATCTTCTTTGTCCTGAGATTTTTACACATAGACCTTTGACTATTATTATAAGTATAGGGATGTCTCTTATGGATTATAGTAGTTTTATTTCAATGCATAATATTTTTAGTTCATTAAATAATTTAGATTCACTTATATATGTTGTTTCCTTGAGTCTCTCAGGAAATGGTATTGGTGATGGAATAGTAAGAGAGCTAGTTTCTCTAGTTTTTTCATTATATTATATGTTATATTTCTTGTTGATTGTCTTATTGGGAAGGTTTTTTTTATTAATTTTAATTATCAATATGTGTGATAGTTAGTGGAGATAGATTGGTCAATGGTTTTCCTAAACATAACTAAATATTGTGATAATTTATGGCATTTAACACTATGGTTCCTTATTTTTTATATTATGGATAAGTGTTGCCTATTTGTTATTAAGGTTTGGTATAGTCTAGATAGGTAATTATTGTTGGTTTACTTATTCACTCTATGGAGGCTAGTTGATAGGATCACGAAACAAGGCCTATTAAGGTGGGAATCTCCTTTTCTATTTGAACACATGTTGATGTACCCATGGTTGATTATGTTGAGGAATACATGTTTTTTTATTCTACTATAAATCCTAGGGTTATGTTAGTATCCATTTTTATGGACACTAATCTAGGAGTTCCCACTATTGTAGAGGTGTTGGTCCATCCCATGGAATAACACATGGATTTGAAGGGGATCTAGGAAATAAATAATTTAGATTTGATGGTAAGTGTAATTACTCCCATCGCTTTATGAGATATAATTGAGATCTTCCCTAGGTTGGGCACTTTGATTTAGTTGATTCTTGATGATAGGGAGGAGAATACACTTTATTATATCATGATAATTTGTGTCACAAAGGCCGCACATTTTTTTTTTTGTCAAGAGGATAAACTTGAAGGGTAATCTTGGTCAATATGTAACTAAAGGTTAAGTGGTGGCCTTAGATTTTTGTTTCATCCCATTTATTATGGTATTTATGTGTACCAATATTTGTTTTTTAATATTTTTAAACTCCTTCATGAGATGACTTACCTCATTACTCCCTTTACATTTTTTAAGTTTCCTATTATTAGCCTTTGTCTTAGAGTAGTTACCACATAATTCAATAATATCATTGAGACCAAGTTTATTTACATTTACTTTTCCCATTAGGTTCAAATATTATTTAGCATCATCATTTAATCCATTCATGTAAACTTTTTTTCTTAGTTCTTCATCTAATTCATATCCACCTAGGGACAAAGAGGAAATGGGAAAGATAGTATTCCATGTTTTCATCTACCTTTTGTTTATTCAAAATAATTACTCCTTTCTATCTCATACCCTATAGTAGTCTTGATATTTGTCTAATAATTAATTTTCCATTGCATCAGGAATGGAGCCTATTTGTAACCCCATTAACCACCTCATAGATTAATCCTTGAATGTGGAAGGAAACATTTTCATGGTTTGACTATCAGTTTCATAGTCATAATTTTGACATAATACATTAAACTAAAATAAGAATTGGTCAAATCATTTATTAAAATTACACTAATAGTATATATGGGGATATGTTATTCATTGAATCATTTTCATATTGATCTATAAAAATAAGATAGCTGAAGGTTTTATAATTTGGATGAGCTATACCTAATTCAACTCTAGCTTTTGGGTTTAAAAAAATTCTTAAACTATCTTGCATTTCTTCCAATGAGTTATTACAAATGGTTTTTCTAAAAGGTACATGTTCATCTAAACTTCCTTCAAGGATACTTGATTAAGATTTTGTGTAAAATATTTATATTACAATTTATTTTAGACTATATTACTTTCTCTAAAAATATGTGCTTAGTTATAGGGATATTATTACTATATAGAAAGAAATATAAATATAAGTCATTATTACTATGAGTTTCAACACACTTGGTGTTTACAACTATTTGAATCACATTTTAATAGAAAGACAAACATAGTATTTACAATCACCTTTTTAAGAGACACCATAAATACAATTTAGTATACAATTTACTATTTTTTGAAATTATATGTTTAGAACTTCAATTATGTTGAAAAAATGAATTATAACTCTTTATAACTTGTATTCACATCTCTATAAAAAGAATTTTATAATTCTATCAATCCTATAGAATTGACTGAAGATCTTCAAAGCTAGTCTAGTGAATTGAGGACCCATATTGATGGCTTTTAAAGGAATGATATAAGCTTGAGTGTTAAGGTGTGGAGCTAAAAGCTTCACCAAGTGAGCGGATTACAAAAGTTGTAGGTTTATACAGTCACCAGCGTCGGTCAAGAGCAACTGATGTCGGTCAGGAGTAGACCAGGAGATGCCGGTGTCGGTCATGGATCGGCCGACATCGGTCACAGGCAAACAGACAGGAATCGATGTCGGTTACCTATGCATCCAAAATGCTATTTTTGTGGACAAAACAGAGTGTTTGCATGTTAGGATTAAGTGATAGTCTTAAGTCCGCATCTCTATTATTAGTAAGACTATTTAGAACCATTGATTAGGAGGTGCATCTGATGGCTGTAGTTGTATGCTCATGTTTCCTAATTATTATATATAGGATTAGATCTTCATAGCTCATTAAGAGTAGTGTTGAACAGTACAGAATTGTATATGTGAATCATTCTAGGTTGTTGGAGTTGATTGTAATTGAGAGAGAGACCTCTTGAGGGAAAGAGATCTAGAGAGAGATCTGTACATTTGAGAGAGGTGTGGAAGAAAAGGAGTTTCTTTAATTGTATTCCTTCTATAAACAGTTTAATACAAGTTTTTAGGGTGGTTTCTTGTACCTCTTGTTCTTTGCTATTTCTGATTCTAGTTACTTATCATTCTGGTTAATTTCGTATTTTATTGCTTTCATATTGTAATCAACATTGTTGGTTGATCCCCAACAAGTGGTATCAGAGCTTAGGTTGACTAATAGGGGTTTTAGATCTGGTTAGTGTGTATTGATTATAGGGTACTCACAGGGGTTTCTACAGGGATTTTTGTTTGAGTGGGAGAAGCAATGGCAGAAAAAAGTAAACTGAGAATGGAGAAGTTTAATGGAAATAATTATCAACATTGGAGAATGCAGATAGAGGATTATTTGTATCAGAAAGATCTATACTTACTGTTAGGTGGGGTTTCAAAGAAGCCCACAGACATGGATGATGAAGAATGGGAAGTTCTTGATAGAAAGGCTCTGGGGTCTATAAGACTGAGTCTGGCATCTACTGTGATATCTAATTTATCACAGGCAAAGTCTACGGTAGAGTTAATGACTACTTTAGCAAATTTATATGAAAAACCCTGAGCTTCAAATAAGGTATATCTTATGAAGCAGTTATTTAATTTGGAAATGAATGAAGGTGGATCTGTGTCTAATCATCTAAATGATTTGCATGGAATTGTAAATCAATTAAGTTCAGTCAATATTGTGTTTGATGATAAAATTAAAGCTCTTTTAATATTATGTTCTTTGCCTAAAAGTTGGCATAGTTTGGTAATGGCAGTTAGTAATATTGCATCTGCTTCAAATATTTTAAAAGTAGAAGATGTTGTTAGTGTAATCTTGAATGAAGAAATTTGCAGGAAAAGCATAGAGGAAACATCTGGGAATGCTTTAAGTTTTGAGAGTAAGGGAAGGCAAAACGAGAAGAGAAAGAAAGGGAGATCAAGGTCTAAGTCAAAGGTGAGAGGTAGATCCAAATCCAGAAATGGTAGGAAGCCACAATGATGGAATTGTGGAAAGATAGGGCACATAAACAAAGATTGATGGTCAAAGCCTAAGGAGGACAATCAACACGAAGGAAAAGAAGCAAAGGTTGCAGGTATTGCATAAGATGCTCTTATATTCTCTTTGCATAATAATATAGAATCTTGGGTTTTAGATTCTGGTGCATCTTTCCATGCAACCCCTAATAGAGGATATTTTAGTGACTATGTCCATGGAGATTTTGGAATAGTGTATTTAGGGGATGATGAGCCTTGTAAAATTGTTGGCAAAGGAAAAGTGCAGCTGAAAATGTAGAATGGCAACACATGGGTGTTGAGAGACGTCATGCATGTTACCAGCTTGAAAAGGAATTTGATTTCTGTAGGGAAGTTAGGGGATGAGGGTTGTACGGTAACTCTCACAGCTGAATCTTGGAAGGTGACAAAGGGTGCACTTGTAATGGCTAGAGGTAAGAGAGTAGGTACTCTCTATTTATGTAATTATGTTACTAATAATTCTCTTTTTGTATTATCTACTTCAGATGTGGATGCAAAATTGTGGCACTCTAGGCTCGGCCACATGAGTGAGAAGGGAATGCCCATTCTTAAGTCAAAAGGTATGCTTTCAGATTTAAAAATCATAGATCTAGATTTTGTGAGCACTGTGTTTTTGGGAAATAGAAGAGAGTGAGTTTTCTCAAGACTGGGTCAACAAAGAAGAAGCATAAGTTATAGCTTGTTCACGCAGACATGTGGGGACCAACTCAAGTTGCTTCTATTGGAGGATCACAGTACTATGTTTCGTTCATAGATGATGCTACAAAAAAGATATGGGTCTATTGTATTAAGAAGAAATCTGATGTATTTGAGACTTTTAAGATTTGAAAAGCTATGGTTGAGAATGAAACAGGCAGGAGATTGAAGTGCCTAAGATCTGACAATGGTGGTGAGTTTTGTAGCTATAAGTTTAGAGGTTATTGTTATATGAATGGAATACGCAAGCAAAGGATGGTTCCAAGGACACTTCAGCAAAATGGAGTTGCTGAAAGGATGAACAAAACAATAATGGAGCGTGTAAGGTGTATGAGATTACATGTTGGTTTGTCCTTAGAGTTTTGGGTAGAAGCTATGGATACTATAGTGTAACTGATTAACAGAGGACCTCTACAGCTCTAAATGGTGGAATTGTAGAAGAGGCATGGATAGGTAAAAAGGTAGATCTCTCATTTCTCAAAGTTTTTGGTTGTGAAGCCTTTATGCATGTTGATAAGGAAAATAGAAAGAAGTTGGATGCTAAGTCTATGAGGTGCACATTTATTGGCTATGGCTCTGATGATTTTGGATTCAGGTTTTGGAATCTAGGAACTAACAAGATAATTAGGAGTTGTGATGTTATTTTCAATGAAAAAGTGATGTATAGTGATCACTTGAGGAAGCTGAATCAATATGGGCAGAGCAATGGAGAATTGGATGAGGTGACGGTCCAAAATGAGCTCGTGGGAAGAAATAATCACAGACAGGAAAACACAGAGACCGATGTCGGTTAGGCAAGAACCAACATCGACAGGACAAAAACCAATGTCGGTCAAACAGTGACCGACGTCGGCAAGGAAAGAACTGAGGTCGGTCATGGGGAACCAATGTCAGCCAGTTACAGGCCTAGAATTGACCGAGGTTGGTCATTGTCAGAGAATTTGGGTGGACATCGTGTTGTGAATGAGTCTCAGACACCCATTAGGAGGTCAGAAAGGGTAAGTAAACCTCCAATTCAATATTCCCCTTCATTATTCTATTTATTGCTTACTGATGGTGGAGAACCAGAGAGTTTTGAAGAAGCAATACAGGTAGAATCCAAGAATCAGTGGGAGCATGGCATGGTTGAGGAAATGGAGTCCTTGAGAGAGAACCAAACATGGGATTTGGTTGAGTTGCCAGCAAGAAAGAAGACACTGAAGAATAGATGGACCTACAGATTGAAGGAAGGTGAGAATGGATAGATGAGATATAAGGCTAGGTTGGTAGTGAAAGGATTTGCACAAAGACTAGGTATTGACTTTGGTGAGATTTTTTCTCCTATTGTTAAAATGACTTCTATATGGATTGTATTGTCTTTAGTTATTATTGAGGATTTACATCTTGAGCAGCTTGATGTTAAGGCAACGTTTCTTCATGGAGATTTGGATGAAGAAATATATATGGATCAGCCAGAAGGATTTGAGGTCAAAGGTAAGGAGAAGTTAGTCTGCAGATTAAAGAAAAGCTTGTATGGCCTCAAGCAAGCTCCTAGACAATGGTATCTGAGATTTGACAGGTTTATGACTGAGCATGGCTACAGTAGGTGTCAATCTAACCATTGTGTGTATTTTAAGAGATTGGATAATGGTAGATATATTATTTTGTTGTTGTATGCAGATGATATGCTAGTTGCAAGATCACACATGCAAGATATCTCTGAGCTTAAGGTGAAACTAGCTCAAACATTTGCCATGAAGGATTTGGGAGCAGCAAAGAAAATCCTAGGCATGAGCATTAAGAGAGATAGGAAAAATCATAGGTTGATTTTGTCTCAAGAGGATTATGTGAACAAGGTGTTGAAATGGTTCAATATGTAGGATGCAAAACCGGTAAGCACACCTTTGGCTGGACATTTTAAATTGAGTAAAGAACAGTGTCCTAATTCACATGATGAGGTAGAGTACATGAGTAGAGTTACATATTCTTCCACAGTAGGGAGTTTAATGTATGCAATGGTATGTACTAGACCAGATATTGCCCAAGCAGTGGGAGTTATAAATAAGTATATGGCCAATCCAGGGAAAGAGCACTAGAAAGCAGTTCAATGGATCCTTAGATATCTGAGAGGAACTAGCAGTAGGCATTTATGCTATGGAGGCTCAGATACTTCTCTACATGGATATGTAGATTTAGATATGGCAGGGGATTTGGATGGTAGGAGGAGCACCATAGGATATATTTTCACTATTGGTGGAATGGCGGTTAGCTGGATATCAAAGTTACAGAAGGTTGTTGCCTTGTCAACTACAGAAGCAGAGTATATTGCAGTCATAGAGGCTAGCAAAGAGATGATATCAATGACACGGTTCATGGAAGAGCTAAGAAATGAGCAAGAGAGTTGCAGATTGTATAGTGACAATCAGAGTGCAATTCATTTGGCTAAGAATTCAGCCTTTCACTCAAGAACCAAACACATACAGCTTAGGTACCACTTCATTAGCAAGGTATTGGAGGATGGTGAGTTGAAGCTGGAGAAGATCCATATAGATAAGAATCTTGCTGATATGTTAACCAAGCCGGTTACAAAGGAGAAGTTGAATCTTCATTCAACTTATGTTGGTCTTCATGATTGAGTTGAAGATGGAGGAGCTAAAAGATGTTGCTGTACAGGTACTGGTGCAGCTGTTTATCTCCAAGTGGTAAATTGTTAAGGTGTGGAGCTAAAAGCTTCACCAAGTGAGTGGATTATAGAAGTTGCAGGTTTATATAATCACTGGCATTGGTTAGAAGTGACCGACGTCGGTCAGGAGCAGACCAGGAGATGCTAGCATCGGTCATGGATCAACTGACATCGATCACAGGCAAACAGGTAGGAACCGATGTCAGTTACCTGTGCGTCCAGAATGCTATTTCCGTGGACAGAACAGAGTGTTTGCATGTTATGATTAAGTGATAGTCTTAAGTTCACATCTCTATTATTAGTAAGACTATTTAGAGCCCTTGATTAGGAGGTGCATCTGATGGCTGTAGTTGTATGCTCATGTTTCCTAATTATTATATATAGGATTAGATCTTCATAGCTCATTAAGAGTAGTGTTGAACAATACATAATTGTATATGTGAATCATTCTAGGTTGTTGGAGTTGATTGTAATTGAGAGAGAGAGCTCTTGAGGGAAAGAGATCTAGAGAGAGATCTGTACATTTAAGAGAGGTGTGGAAGAAAAGGAGCTTCTTCAATTGTATTCCTTCTGTAAAGAGTTTAATACAAGTTTTCAGGGTGGTTTCTTGTATCTCTTGTTCTTTGCTATTTCTGATTCTAGTTACTTATCATTCTGGTTAATTCTGTGTTTTATTGCTTTCATATTGTAATCAACATTGTTGGTTGATCCCCAACATTGAGAAATTGTCTTGTCGAATCCTTGGAGATAAAGAGTCTTCAAAACAGATATTTATTAGATATATTGGTTTCAAAAGACATATGATTCTAATTTTGGTATTTAACATTAACCTATACATGTAAAACTAACATCTTTTCCATGTATATGTTATATATATTAGTTGAGAAAATAAACCCCAGTGACTCTCAAAACATAAATAAGATAAATAACTCAATTTCTTGTTTAAATCAACATTTGAGTCCTAATACCTTTGATGTTCCATATTATGGACTCATCAATATCTTTGATGTTCCATACTTCATTAGAATTGAACCATTCCCATCCATTTAAGATAAAATACTCTTTAATCTTTGATATAAGACCAATATAATCATGAAACTCATGTTTTACTCCTTCCCTCCTAGCTTTCTCATCAAATATCTCAACATATCTTGGGGCATCCAAACGATCACCCATATCCTCAAAAACTATCTCCAAGATAGTATTCATGTTTTCATATTTTTTTGGCCTCATTTATATGTAAAAATATTTACTACCTATACTATAACCTCTTATTTTATATTTCCATATTAAATATGTCAACAAAAAGATCATCCATATCATTTTTTAATGTTTTCCAAACTAGCCTCTCTTTAAATTATTTACCACATACTAAAACTTATTTGTCTTGTACTGTATCTCTTTCATCATGTTATTCTAATGCTTGTATAAAAATCTATGTAGTCTAATTATTTCCTAATTTCATCTTTGTTGGAAACTCATCCTTGTATTCTTATATTATCATCATCTTTGCATAAAATCGAAGCAAATTGTAATATAATTTCTCATCTTATTTTACATCACTTTAACTCTTTGTATAAATAACATTGCACTCCATTTTCCACATATGAAAATAATTTACACCTTGATTCATAAGAGATTTTTATCCAATAGATATTTGGGATAATCCCACACATGTAACACCATTTCCATCTAATTTCTTAATCCTTATAAAAACACATATTCCACCTACGTCTCCTTATTTGCCTTTATTCCATATGATAGGAATTTTTCATCTTAACTTGTATAGATTATCTTTGGATCAACCTCTATAAAAAAAATTCTAAACTGTATCTTCTATCATTACACTCTCTATCCATTTCTCAAGATGGTTATTCAATGCATACACTTTTCTATACATCATTTTATTTTTTATAAGGTCTCTTTGTTGAAAATATATTTTAATCTATTTTGTTAGAGTATTCTCTCCCACCACAAATACAAGTAAAATGAATTCCCAATTTATTTTTTGTCTAGATGAAGTCCTTACACTATAAACTTTCCATTCCCTATTGTCTCCATGTTAACATTAATATAATCCTCCACTTTTGTCATGTCCTTACCAAATAGTTATTCAAGTGATACATCAATAGTATCTTCTTGTTACATATCTTCTCTTTGTTTCTCATACATATTAGAATGTTGGATTGAACCACACCATCACCTTCTCTTTTCCATATTATCCATATCTAGACATTCACATAGATCAAACAAATTAATGGAATCAAAGTCTTCCATAGACATTTCTTCAAATTCTTCATTGTTTCACATAGAAGTGATGCCTAATTTTTATCCATTAATTGTATCCTCCTTATAGCTTGCACTCACGTGATGGACTATCAATGGTTCATTCATAAAAACCTCCATTGTTGTGATATAATCATTATTCAAATTGTTTTATACCTCTTATACATATATATGGTATTCAAATATACTTTCATCTTGTGTATTAACATACATTTCATCCACTTATATTGTATCCTTTATAGAAAACTAAAATTCATTATTTAATCCTCTACATTCACTTTTTTTTATTTCCTACAATAAAACATGTAACATTCATTGGTTTTCCTCAACTTTCCTTCCCTAAAAAAGAGGCAAAATGCATTTTCATTCTTCTCCAATGATATTTTTGGCTGCTCCCACTAAGGGAATAAAAAATACTCATTCCCATCATACATTAATTGGTCTATTTATTATTTTTCAGAATTCATCACCACCACATCCTTGTCTGGATTTCATCCTCTATGCATTGCTCACATACTTAGTTCACCTTATTGTTTTTGAAACTAGATTTTGTATTCTCGCATGATAATTAACATCTCTTATTTATTTTAAAGTAAATTATCTTCAATTTATTTTTATCCTTATCATTTATAATTTTAAAAATATAGTTGAGATGTTAACATGAAGACTTCACCTCCTTGTTTTCTTTCAAATCAATCTTCTTATCTTCTCTCTTAATCCTTAAGACTTGAAGATTATTAAACCAATGTTCTTGAATTTTTATGTGCACAAGATGACCCATGAATTTTAAAAGCATATTGTCCTAACTATTTATATTCTCAATTTCATTATTGTTTTCTCCTCTCTTTTATAAATATTTAATAAACAACACCATTACATCACAATAATTTATTTTCCACCTATACCCTTTTGGGGTAATCAATACACTTCTCTTCAAAAAATATTATAAATATAATTTACATTTCATGAGATCTTTTTCAAATCACTCCAAGATATTTGAGTGTCCTATATTGCATGAAAACACTAAGAGTAGGTGAGATCAAATTCAAACCAAAAGTGAGCTTCATAAATGTCTATTAGTTGATTAGACAAAAATTATAAAGGAGGTACATTATATAGTGAGATATTAGGTCATAATACATGTAAAAAGTAAACCCACAATTAGAAAACACATTAATAATATTTCCCCCAATGACCTTAATAACCCTCACTAATAACTATGTTGGTAAAACTGAAAGCAATAAAACTCCTACAGTAACAAGCCCTTGAAGCATATATTAGGTGGGTAGAATAATTTGGTGCCAAAAATGAGACATAATGAGGTATCCAAGCATAATATAACTCCCATAAGGTGGAAAAAAGGAGAAAACTAGTAGGGCAAAAATCCTCTCTAAAAGAGAGAAAGGTGAAAAGTTGTGCATGCAATAAGGATGTCAGGCATAACCAAGAATACATCCATAAGTGAGATCAAAATATAACATAAAGAGGAGAACTAGGAAATCCCATAGAATATGTTGAAGCTTCCTAAATTATAGATTGTATAATGACAAACATTGTTGATAAGATCTTCATCCTAAAGATTAAAGAAGATCCATCTACATTAAACAATGTTCCTTCCCTTTGCTAAAGGAAGAGTATGAATGGTGTAATGTATGTTTTCCCATTCCAAAGTGGAATATGGAGGTTGAAGAATAAATATATATGACTAGGATATAAAATATAAGTGTGTCATAGGTCTGGTAAGATCATGCACAAGAACTAAATGCAATGCCATTGAAGTGAACATATTATAAGTAGGTGCAATAAAGAGTGGATCATCTTGGAATAGTGAATGTGTTCACCAAGTGCCTAATGGAATTCAAAATAAGGAACTATGCTCCTCATACATAATAAGAGGTCCAAATTCTTTATGCAACGATGGTGCAATTGAATCATAGGCATACTTAGAGTATTGAATGCCCTGTAATTATGTAGTAGATTGCCTAATATATGATGAGTCATAGATAAATTTTCCTACAACCTATAATGTTAGAAGTGGACCATAGGTATGTGGATCAATACCTAACTCCAAAACATCTATAATGTGATAAGGATATGATGAAGGTGTACCCCCATCACTACTATAGTCATCTATGATAGAAGTAGAGTCATTAATATCATATATGTGTTAAGGATTATAAGTGTCATCAAGTATAGGTGAATCTAATGAAGAATAATGGAATGGATCATTCATAAAAATAACATCTATGTGAAGTGGAAATCAAATCTCAACATCCTTTAAAATTGAAGAAGAGACTACAAATAAATCACATTCATTAGAAGACTGAATATCCAAAGGAAGAGAAGAGTCATCAATGTTATCATATGGCATACTCTCACTAGAAATAATTTATTAATATGAAGTAATAATCGATGATGGATTTTTATGAACAACATCATTCATAATAATAAAATTAGAATATATAATGGGATAGTTGAGGTTGGGTAGAGTCTTATCCTATAGTTGTGGCTAGATAGAAGGAAGAACACTATCCACCATGAATATGTCATCATAGGAAATAGGAGTAGAAGGAGAGAGCACAACACTCTCCAAAGAGATGATAGGAAGAAGAAGATTAGGAGTGATATAAATATCAATAAGATCTCTAAAATGAGACTAAACGATGTTCTAAATAGTGTTAGGGCACATAGTGATGTAGATCTCATGAAATGTGTAGTAGTAAGCCTTAAGGTACTATTGATTAATTTGACCACAAGTCAAAATAGGTCAACACCCTATATAGTTAAAAAAATTATATGGGTATTATAGGGTGAAAAATGTGTACCATGGTCTTATGAGGTCATTTATAATGCATTTTAGAATTTTCATAGTTGTATAGTTTATCCTATGTCATTTTAGGACACTTTTGGGATCATTAATTGGACCTGTATGGTTTCCATAGGAATAAAAGTGTGTAAAGCTATATTTCAACATCCTATATGTTAAGAGCATGTTAGATATGTTAGTTTTGAACTAACAGCAGTAAGTGCAAAGTCTAAACAAGAAGATCAATGAGAAAAGTGATAGTTTTTAGTTATTATACAACCTATATAGTAGCTTTGTAATCTAAGAAGACTTCAAAAGGGTCTATTAAGGTCCCCTAAATACATTTACATGTTCAATAAGATTTGATAGACATGAAAATGGCAAAAACCATTCTATATTTCCTATCACTCTCATAGACAAGCAAAAATGGTCAATTGGTTTTAGTTTGGTAGGACCAAAATGAGTTGAGTCAGAGCATGTAAACTTCATGGGTGGTATTACTCTTTGTCTACTTAAACTTCATGGAAATACTTTGAGGATTGGTTTATTATGCTTCATGAACCATTTTTAATAAGGTTTTCTCCTCTTTTTTGATTACACATCCTCATGGCCTTCAATTTTCTTCTCTATTTGGATTGGTCTTTGAAAACTAGTTGTTTTACGTGATCTAAGGAGTGTGACCATCCTCATCACATATTTCTTAGACTAGTTTCCATGTGTGAATTTGGAGGAATGAACATAACATCTCATCTTGCTATTGGAAGACTCCATTGCTCATATGTAGACATTTTTTATAGTATCAAAGTTTCTTCCTTATAAAATGTTTTTAGAATAAGGTGTTATGCTATGTTTCATCCTTTCATGGCATCAAGATTAGTTTTATTTTATAATTTTGAGTCTCAAATAATAACACTTGGTGAAGTGAAAATTCTAAAATTTGCACATAGTCAGGTTTCCCTATAATTTTCACCTACATTCAAGTGTAAAAGAGCTCTGACTAGTAACATTGATGAAATAAGAAGCTCTTAGTATGGTGAAGGGGCTCTCAAGGTGGAAAAAAATGATTAAACTATCCAAAAGGTCATAGATTGATGATAAGTTTTTAACTTAGCACACTGTCTTATATCTTATAGTATCACCTATAGGTAGCTTCATCAATGGTCTTTGTAGATCCCACAAAGGTCTGAATAGTGTTGTATGATGGTGTTTAAAATATATTGAACCCTTATTTGAGGTCTAGGATCATTGAGAAATACATTGTGATAATGGTGAGGATAATTTCATACATTCAAATTTGAGTTCAAGGTTTGCAATTTGAAAAAGTTGTAAGAGAGACATATTACCTTAACTTCTCTAAATGATGATTCAACCTCACATTATGACATCCCATGGTGAAGTTACTTGAGGTCTACATACGATTAGTTATTTCCATCATGTGCCTAGGCCTAAAAACAATGTCTTGAAATATGCGAGTGATTGTTTGGTCATGAGAGGGTAGTATAAATAGGCTTCCATTTCAAGAAATCTGTCACTATAGACTTTCAGTAATTTGTAGTATTTTTGAAGCCTAAATAGTCTTATGATGTAATAGTGGCACAATGGAGGCATGACCTCAAGAGAAGTTGACTCCATTTGATTAAAGTATGATATAATGACCTCAATATAAGTAAAATGAGTTGGTTTTTAGTATTTCGGACATACAAATACTGACAACAATCCCATGGTTTGTCAAATAGAGCAACTAAAATTAGTATGTAGATCCACAATGTACTGATGAGTAGGACATATGAAACATAACCTCTAGTTATAGTGAATCCTTTTGAGTTTGAAACTACCTTAATAATCTCAAGAGAGATAAAAGGATTAAGGTATAATTTCAAAGGATCTATCATCACCTACAATATTATTTGTTTCTTTTATGTTGTCACCTACAGTCTGAATGTAGATACATAAAATTGATGGTGAGAAATAATAAGTTGAGAACCTTACAAACATAGATGTTTACTCAAGAGGAATTGATAAATTGATCTTATAAATATCAATAAGAATTAACATATTAACTAGGTCCTAATTAAAATATATAGAGGCCCTTGATCTCTCCTTGATTGTCACATACAAATGACCTAATCAACACAGTTTGCACACTGGCCTAGGTTAGTAAAGAAAGTAATTTAAAGGATAAATAGAGTGTATGATGGATTTAAGATTAATAAGGGAACTCTCATATTTTTCATGACCATATAACATTATTATTAGAGATAAGAGGTACAGAAAAGAGGTTTTATACTCTCAATCCATAGTCAACCCAAAAACCCCACACAGTCATTGGTCCTAAAAGCCAGTTTATAAAATTTGAAGTGTTGATGACTCTAAGGGAGTGATATAACCTTATAATTTGGTAAATAAGGTTATAATAACCTAATTTAACCTCTCATATCTTTATTTTGACTGATAAAATAGGGTAGATTCCCTCTATTTTATCTTAGATAGAGGGCACTCCCTGTCAAGACCACCCTACTAGTTTGGTGAGTGAATGGTAAGGGGATGAGATGGAAAGTCTTAGAACATTTAAGAATGGTGTGTAAGTTTTTTTATAAATAAAAAAGGTGGAGAAGACTATGCAATCTTAAGAAACCACTCACAAGTGGTCAAAGGATCAAGGAGTGCAATTAGGCCTATTAGGCCTAAAACTAGGCCTAATCCCTACAAGGGTCTAAGTTCATTAAAATTACCATATTAACTATATAATAAATTTTATGACATTTAGGGTATATTATAATACTATATGTGGCCATTAATTTATAATAAACAACATAGAGGGGTGACTTTTGGCCTAAAACCATGACAGGGGTGTCTAGAGTGCACTTGAAGAGGTTGAGGACCATTTTAAAACACTCATATGTGTAGGAAATTATTGTAGGTGCCTAAATAACTTGGGGAGAGTTTAAGGGAGTCTTATACCCCAAATTTATTGAGTTAGTTAAAAATTTAGATGTCTAACTTTTATGAACAATTGTTAATAGTCCTAAGCATATAAAACCCTCCTAAAACCCTATCTTTGACTTGATGGAGGAAATATCAATTTAGATTCATATATAAGAGGCCCTTTGGCCATGAAAATTATTTTAAAATGTCTATAAATATCCCAAGAATTTTCCCATCCAATTGGTCTGTACCCTACTTGTATGAACAAGGTAAAAACATGATTTTTTGTAAGTTTTTGGGTGTTCTATAGATATAGAGGTGATTTGAATAATGAGAATCATTTAGGGAGGTCAAATGGAACTTTTAATAACTCCAAATTCTAATTTATTACCATATTTATTCATAAAATTTCCTCTACTACACCACTCATCATAGGGAGTCTTAGACAGGTAGTGAAAAGACAGAGTAACTACCTAGTAAGAATATGATAAATCTAATTTGGGATGTTTATAAGGTCTAATTCATGGAATTGAAGGCAAATTGACCTTTAAAATGTATCCTAACATCTCTTCCATGTATTTTTTGGAGTAACTAAAGCCCACTTGGGTGACAAATGTGAAGTATGAGGCCAATATGGCTAATAAATGATTGTAAATGATGAGTACAAGTGTCATAAACATGGATAGTAATTAGGGACACATATGATGACTTTCATAGAAAATTTCTAACCCCCTAAGGTAGTTCACATGTGTCAAATCTCCCTAGTTTAGTTTTGAGAAATCAAGAGATGCCTCATCATGAAGGTAGTTTTCAAGAAGGCCATTTAAGGACCCTATGCCAGTTTGATGAGTTTTTCATGCTTCATATGGAAAATTATCTATTAATACATTTCATAGAATATTATACACTTAATTATCCTATAATTTAACTATTTATCATCACTTGACAATTTTTATTGTGACCCTTGAGTTCCATGCCTCTCTCTCCTCACATACTCTATAAATGCAAGCCATTTTAGCTTTTGTAGGGGAAACCACACCTAGTATGGTGAAGCCCTAATAGTTTGATACTATATTTTGCATTTGAAATAAATATTTTAAATATATTTTTGAGTGTAAAAGATATATTATCTAAGTGTATGATGTGATGTATAGTGAAATTTCAATTTATTATTATCTATCATTGCTTTCTCTCAACCCTTTCATGTTTGATGCAAGTAGTTCTCACTCTAGCAGGGCACATGAAGTGTAGTCAAGTGAAATTTTTTATATTTAAGTGTAAGGAGTATCCTTAGTATATGAAATCTGACCTCTAGTTCACTCACCTTGAATAATTCAATGCATATCACCTCCATGTTTTAAATACTAATGTTATAATAGTTTAAGATTTTGAGACTAGTGTTATGAGTTATGTTTCTTAGTGAAATTATATGGTAGTATAATGGAGATATTTATGGTGTATCACCTCATTATAGTATCCTATTTTCATGTTCTTTATATCCCATTTTCATCCAATAAATCAAGTAGTGTAGCTGATAAGAATGCAAAGATAAATCTAGGGACATAACCCTTAAACATAGAGGTTTACCTCTGCTATAGGCAACCCATAGGCCTAAAGGTAATCCAATGTTTCCCAAATCTTAGAGTAGGATTTAACAACCATATATTAGGTATAATATTTGGTGAAAATAGTTATGGCACACCTAATTAGAACATTGTCTTAAAGATAAATTTTCAAGGTGAATGTTAGTCTTGATAACATCACAACTGCATATGATGTTCTACTCCACATTTGAAAACTCAATTCAAGGTAATATATAGTTGAAGACCATGTTTTGTCAATTATTTGCTCATACTTTATGGTCCTTACTAGGTTAAATAATAGTATAGGTATGCATCCCACAAACCCACTCCTCTAACTTGAACTTCCTCTTAAAGTTCAACATCCTCAGCCCATCTTGACCTATGAAGAAAAAGAACACTTTACAAGCCAAAAAGATCAAGAGAGCGAATAGGCACATGAGGATAACATGGCTAGGCAACATGCCTTCCTAGACTTTAACATTGAAAATCCTATCCACCTTAATGAATATGATGATATACCCCCTAATTCTACTAAAAGTGTTCCCACTTTTAATGGTGAAGGTCATATCACCCCTAGTGATCATATTAAGGACATCTCAAAATTATATAGCTTTCATAATGTTATTGAGGTCAATATTTCTATTAGACTACTTGTCATATCCCTTAGAGGGAAAACACTTAAATGGTATAGGACATTAAATGAAGGGTGCACCACTACTTGGGATGATTTTAGAGAGTTTCCAACCTCAATGTTTGAAAATAAAAGTGATCACACATCACCTATTCACCAACTAAATGTGATTCACAGATCCCTCAAGGAGACTATGCATGACTTTAATGAGAGATTCCAAAGAAATTGGCATAGGCTACCTCCTCCCATGAGACCACATGAAAGCTTAGTGTTTTTTAAATATCTACGGGCTATTATAATTGACATTTCCATCATGATATGGTCCATAGGTGGATACACCTTACGTAAAGCTTATGACCTTACCACTAAAGCATAGAATGGCCTAATACAAGTTAGAAAATTGCCTCCAAAAGTTTTTATGCCTATGATACCTAATATGTCTACTACTACTCCAAGTATTTCTCAATTCCCAATTTTAAATACCAAGTCTAAAGATTCCCCTAAGAAGGTAGATGATACTATTGATTCAGATGCAAGGATCCAAGCCTTAGAATCTCAAATTAGGCAATTCATTATGTAGTATGGTGTTAATAAAAAACCTATCCCTATCCTCAATAATTAAATATGTTCCCACTCAGTAATATGTTCGAGATAGATGGAAAGGAAAATGTAACTTTAATAGGCCATTTAATACATATAACCTAGCCTCTACTTCCACACAAGAGCCATGGTCCTAGTGCAGAGTAACTTGGTCCAAAGAGAAGAATGGAATCAAGGACAATTCATGGATGTAAATGAAGGTGGGGAGAAAGATTCAATTTCTAAAGGAGGACTCACTCATCAATTATTAGTATAAGATGAGAAATACATGTAAGTAAATGAAGGATGGCAACCCCAAAAGGTGAACCTTTCACACTTTCTAATTGAAAATAATTTTTTCCTCAATTTGAATAGTTCAGTTTAAAACAATACCAGATCTAACAAAAGGGTCTTAGGATATTATCATGGTATTGACACAAGTTAAATTAACCCTCCTATAAGGTAGTAAGGCATGACTACTAGTGTGACATCCCCTATAACTTCTACACCTATTTCAAATCACAATATACGAAGGGTGTCTCAAAGTGCTCCATTGCCTCAAGTTCAAGGCACTTTTTTGCCTTTAATAATGCAATAAAATGTGAGTTTTACTGATTTAAACATAATTTATTCTTTGAATAATTCTAAATCTAGTATCTCTCTTTGGGATGTGCTTCACATGCCTGGTTAGAAAGAGCTTCTTCAAGAGAAGTTATCCCAGATTCACCTCCATCCTCAACCATCAATCCATGGTAATGTTGTACTCACTAATACTCCAACTCATATAGTTGAACTCTATTCCAATTCTAAAAATCCTCCACCCTTTTATCTCACTCTCATTGTGGGAGACAAGCTTGTTTACAACTACATTGTGGATGGTAGGGTAAGTACCTCAGTGATGCCCAAGCCTATGGAATATTTATTGGGTTTGAAATATGAACCATATAATAAGGGAGTAATACAAATTTATGGGACACTAGATAAGTTAGTGGGACTCATAAAAGGATTGAGATTTTTTTAATCTGATTGTCCTAGCTTCCTAGTTCTTTAAGATATAGTTGTGTTTGATTTTCTTGCCAAATTTATTATCTTCCTTTCAAAAGATTTCATATCAAAGAGAAGAGACTATCTCTTAACTAATTGGTCCTTATTGTCCATTATAAAAAGGTATTAATCAAAAGTAACGCTTATAACACAATCATTGGCTAAGTTTCATATTGAACCATATGTGGAAGTGAGCTTTAATCTATATTGTACCATTAATGATCAAGAATAACATGTTATAGAAGCTGTGTCATCCTCCAAGATTGAAGGAATATCTAAATTTTTATAAATGAGTATTTAACTAACACATATGAACACGATATTTATTCCCTCATGGAAGAAACTAATTCGGGAGTATATTTCTTACATGAAGAAGAAATGCCAATACCTTCAATGACCAAGGAAGAAGGTGGGAAAAATGGGATGTGGAAGATGTTCTTTGACAGTTCAATGAGCAAGGTTGGTGTAGGATATGGTTTTATATTGGTTTACACATATAAACAATAGTACAATTCTTCATATAGGTTTCAATTTCAGTTTTACTTGCAATGTGGCTAAGTATGAAGGTCTGATTCATGGTCTTCAATGGGAAAGGAGAAAAGGGATCAATAATATACAAGTATATAGAGATAGTGAACTAATTGTGTATCAAGTCCTATAACCATATGGTATGGGATTTAATTGAATAATTCAATGCATTTAACATACAATCAATCCCAAGGGAGAATAATAAACATGTTGATAGATTAGTTGCTATAGGAGCACAATTTGATACACCTACTACCATAAAATAAAGAGGAAAACAATATAAAATCAAGGTCATTATAATAACATCCATCCTTGATAATTAGGTATCTTAGCAAGTGTTTTATAGTGACAAACAAATTGTACATTTCTAGTAAAAAAGAAGTTGAATTCTCTTCAAGAAACTAGAAAAGACTCCATGATCAGTTTGAGGATCAGATTATACAATTGAGGATAAACAAGATACATAAATAATTGGTTATTTATAAAGTGTATTTAATTAATATGATCAAAGAAAGAAGGAAAATGTGAGCATGTATATAAAGGATGAGAATTATGAAAGAGTCTTGATCTTCAAAGACAAGTTCCTCAAACTAGGTAAGGTATGTTCTACATTAGATAAAACATTCATTGATTTGTGTAGGGATTTAGATGATATATTTGATTGGGAATATAAATACCTTAAAGGGTTTGATATTTTCCTAACCCATCATAATAATGCATTAGAGACTAGATTTAAACTAGTTAAGCAAAAACAAAGTCCTATCAATCCCAAGGTTGAACAAATCATGAGAATGGAACTCACCAATCACCTTGAATCTAAGATAATATTCCCTATCAAGTACTCAACTTGTTTAGCTAACCTTGTACATGTTAGGAATAATAATAGAAAAATAATACTTTGTGTGTACTTTATAGATATCAATAGGTTGTCACTCAAAAACCACTATACCTTAACTCCCATGGAGCAGATTTTACAAGTCATTTCAAGTTCCCAACATTTCTCACTCCTAGATCGATATTTTGGTTACACTCATATTTTTTTCAATGAACATGATCAATTCAAGACCACATTTACTATAAAATGGATATTGTTTTCTTATAATAATATGCCCTTTGGCTTGTCAAACGCTGATGCCACCTTACAAAGTGTAATGGAAATGGATTTCAAAGGTTAATAAATGACATGTTAATATATCTAGATGATATAACCATGTTTTTTAAAGATGTAAATGAGTGTGTGAAACACCTAAGGCAAGTGTTTAAAGGTAAAAGAAATATGGGGTATCTCTTTATCCCAAAAAATTCATCTTTTTTATCCATGAAGGGAATCTCCTAGGACACATTATTTCTAAGGATGGTCTAACTATTGACCCTAAAAGGATAGAGGATATTTCTGGCCTATCATTTCCCTTGAATAAGAAAGGACTCCAAAGTTTCCTAGGAAAGATAAAATTTATGAGAAGGTTCATACCTGGTTTTACATCTTTGGTGAAGCCTATGATAGCCATGCTCAAGAAGAATCAAGTTTTATCTTGGTCGAAAGAGGGTAAGAACAATTTTGAATCGATCTAACAAGAAATTTCACAAGCTCCCACTCTTGTAAACCCTAATTTTTCTAAATATTTCATGTTGTATTCATTTGACAACCTTGATACTATCTCATCTATACTAATGAAAAACAATGATGATGGTATTAAATAACCAATTGCATTTTGTAGTCAAGGTTTGGAAGATTATGTGTTTAAGTATACATTTATGGAGAAATAATTCCTTGTTGTTGTAATAGGGATAAATAAATTTATGTATATGGTTATGTGGTTAAGTATACATTTATGGAGAAATAATTCCTTGTTGTTGTAATAGGGATAAATAAATTTAGGTATATGGTTTCAAAAAATAGGATCAACATCATTGTTTCTTGTCCTTTCACTAAGGAGTTCCTTTTGAGCAAGGATCTCAATGAAAACAGGGTAGGGTAGATCACAAAGGTAATGGAGTATGATGTTGACATCAAGGTGATAAGGTTGATAAGAGGGAAGGGTCTTTGTGAATAGTTAGATTTAGAACTCCATGAGCTAAAAGAAGAAACTTTGGTCAATCAAGATTGTTCCCAAATAGTTGATCCCACACCTTTAAAAAGTTGGACACAATACATCATTAGATTTATCCAAAGTGTCGAGTATCCTAATGGTTTGAGTAGATCCAAAATAATGTATTTTATATTGTAAGATATTCCTTATTATCTTGTAGATGGTGTAATTTTTAGAAGATATACAAATGGGGTATTGTTGAGATGCATTAAAAATGACTAGTTTGGAGTTTTTCTTGAAAAAATTCATGAGGGAATCGAAGGAGGCCATTTCTATCCAAAAACCATAGCTCCAAAGATCATAAAGGTAGGATATTATTGGCCCAACCTCTTCAAATATTATTATGCATTGGTGAGAAGGTGTGTACAATGTGATTTCTTTGTAGGAAAACAAAATTATGAAACTCTCCCTTTGAGGCCTATTCAAGTAAACCAACCTTTCATGTAATGAGGTCTTGACTTCATTGGTATGATAAATCCTTCATAAAGTGCTAGTAAAAAATGGATCCTCAAAATAAATAATTACTTAACAAGGTCATTTCATGCATTTGCATTGAAGGAGGCCAATGAGAGTTCTATCTTGAATTTCTATGAAAGAATTACAAAGTTTAGAACTCCTTCTACCATCATTCTAGATAATGTACTTGCCAAAAAATTGACTGGGAAAGTAGTAATGGTATATACTTGAGCACATCATCCAAATATTACCCTCAAGGTAATGGTTTTTTTTTATTCTACTAACAATAACCTAATCATAGTTATTAATAAGACCTTGGATAATAATCAAAGAGCTTGGCACACTATATTTAAAGATAGTCATATGGGCTGATAGAATAACTCCTAAGAGGTCAAAAGGGAAATATATATTTGTTATTTTATATGGGAGAGAATATAGGCTATCCATATCCTAGGAGATTCTTACCTTAGAGTTGGCACATCAATTAAAGTTGCTTGAAAATATGCCAATGGAGGTGAGGTTGACAGGAGTTGATGGAATTAAAAGAGACTAGAGACAATGATCACAAAGCTATGGAGAATCATCAAGTTGTAATCAATATATCCATTGATAAGAAATAAACTCCAAGATTCTTCCAAGAAGGTGACATGGTACTAAAGTGGGATGAAGATAGAGCAAAGACAGGAAGACACCAAATTTGATACTTTGTGAAGTGGGTCATACGTCATCATCAAGAGAAATAAAAATAAATCCTTTCAATTGGAAAGAGTGAATGGGGAGGAGTTTCCTATCCATGTAAATGGGATCCACTTTAATCCCTACTATTGATGAGATGAAGGTTAACTGTGTACATACTAGGATAGGTGTGTGTTTTTACTTATGTTGTGTGTGATTTACCTAAGTGTTCTTGAGAACATAAGTGTGTTTTCTTTAGTATGTTGTCTTGTGTGTTTATTGCTTATTGTTTTATGTGGTTTGGTGTTATTTTAGAGGTAATTTAGTGTCATTACTATGTATAGTTCACTCCATAGTCTAATGAATAGGAGAAAGCTACTAATGTTTCGCATAGCTGGCTTGCCACTCCTAGGAAATTACTAAAATGTTGACTAATTTGACCATAAGTCAAGCTAGTTAAACAACCTATATAGTCAAAATTGTTATAGGGGTCTTCTAGGGTGAAAAATTTGTACCATGGTATTATGAGGTCATTTATAATGTACTTTAGCTTTGTCATAGTTGTATAGTTTATCTTAAGTCATTTTAGTCCACTTTTGGGGTCATTAATTAGACTTGTACAGCTTACATAAGAATAAAAATGTGTCCAAGTGTATTTAAATGTAGTATTTGTTAATATCATGCTATATATGTTATTTTTAAACTAATAAGTGTAGGTGTCATGACCAAATAAGAAGATCAGTGTGAAAAGTGGTAGTTTTTAATTATTGTACAACCTATATAGCATCTTTGGCATGTGGAAGGACTTAAAAATTGTATCTTTAGGTCCCATAAGTCCATTTCCATAATCAAAAAACTTTGAAAAACTTGAATATGGAAAAAATAATTTTATTTTTCCTATCACCCTCTTAGACAAGCATAAGTGGTCAACTGGTTTTAGTTTGGTATGGCTAGGAGTAGTTGAGTCAGAGAAATTTTACTTGGTGGGTGGTATTACTATTTATATAATTAAAATTCATGGAAATAGTTAGAGGATTGGTGTAATATGCTTTATGAACCATTGCTAAGAAGGTTTGTTCCTCTTTTTTGCCTATACATCCCCATGGCCATCAAGTGTTTTCTCTGTTTGGATTGGCCTTTTAAAACCAATTATTGTAAATGATTCTAAAGAGTGAAAATAATTATCATATAGTTATTAGTATATTTTTCATGTGTGGAGGTGGAGGAATGAGTATAACATCTCATATTTCTAGTGGAAGACTCCATTGCTAGTTTGCAGACATGTTTCACAGTAGCAGAGTTTCTTCCTCATAAAATGGTTCTAGAAGAAGGTGTTATGTTGTGTTTCATCCTCTCATGGAATGGAGACAAATTTTATTTTGGATGGTTGAGTCTCAAATAATATCACTTGGTAAAGTGAAAAGTCTAAAAGTTGCACATAGTTAGGTTTCCATACAACTTTCACCTACAATCAAGTGTAAAAGAGCTATAACTACTCACATTGATGAAACATGAAGATCTTAGGATGGTTAAGGAATATTAAGCTATAAAAAAGATGATTGAACTATCCAAAATTTTAGTGATTGTTGATAAGTTTCTAACTTAGCACATTGTCTTATATCCTACAATAGCACCTATATGTAACTTCTTAAATGGTCTAAGTACATCCCATAGAGGTTTGGATAGTGTTATATGATAGTGTTCAAAATGGATTGAAACCTTCATTCAGGTATAGGAACATTGACAAATCCATTGTAATAATGGTGACATCATTTCATGCAAGCAAACTTGAGTTCAAGGATTGAAAGTTGAGAAAGTTGTAAGAGAGACATATTGCCTTAACTCCTCTGAATGAGGATTCTGCCTCATATTATGACATCCCATGGTGAAGTTCCTTAAGGTATACAGAGGCCTAGTTGTTTCCATCATGTATCCTAGGCCTAGAAACAATGTCTTGTCACAAGGGAATATTTTTTTGGTCATGAGAGGGTAGTATAAATAGGATTTAATTTCAATAAAGCTTTCACTATATAGTTTTAGTAATCTATCATACTTTTGAAGCCTAAATGGTCTTATGATGCAACAATGACACAATGGAAGCATGAACTCAAGACAAGGTGACTCCATTTGAGTGAAAGATGTTATAGTGACCTTAGGAGTAGTAAAATGAGTTTGTGTTTAGTACTTAGGTACTATGAATACCTAAATGAACCCCATGGTTTCTAAAATGGAGCATCTACAATCAGTATGCAAATGTACAATGTATTGATGAGTAGGACATAGGAAACATAACCTACAAGCATAGTGAATCCTTTTGGTTTGAAATGACCTTAATGACCTCAAGAGAGATAAAGGGAATAAGGTATAATGTTAAAGGATATATCATCACCTATAGTATTCTTTTTTTCTCTTATGTTGTCACCTATAGTCTAATTATAGACATACAAAATTGATGGTTAGAAATAGATTGAGAACCATGCAGACATAGATGTTTAGTGAAGAGGAATTGATATAATGATCTCAAAAGGATAAATAAGAAGTAATATATCACCTAGTTTATAATTAACATCTATAAAGGCCCTTGATCTTTCCTTTATTATCACGTACATGTAACCTAATCAACATAGTTTGTAGAATGGCTTAGGCTAGTAAAGAAAGTAATTTGAAGGATAGATGGGGTTTACGATGGATTCAAGATGACTGAGGAAACTATAATAGTGGTGATGAACATATAAAATTATTATAAAATATAATAGATAGATCAAAGAGGTTTTTAACTCTCAATCCATAGTCAAACAAAAAACCCTACACAATAACTAGTCCAAAAAGCTAGTCTAGAAGATTTGAAGTGTTGATGAATCTAGGGGATTGATCCAACCTTGTAATTTGGTATATAATGTAATAATTACCTAATTTAACCTCTCATATCCTTATTTTTATTGAGAAAATAGGGGATATTCACTATTTTTATCTTAGATAGAGGGCATTCCCAATCAAGACCACTTTGTAGGTTTGGTGAGTGAATGGTATGGGGATGAGATGGAAAGCCTTGGAACACTTAAAATGGTGTAAAATGTTTTTTTGAGGATGATAAATTGTGTAGAATACTTTTTAGTCATAAGAAACCACTCATATATGGTGAAAGGCTCAATGAGTGCAATTAAGCCTATTAGGCCTAAAACTAGGCCTACACCCTAAAATGGTATAAATTCATTACCATGACCATATGAACTCTCCAATCCATTTTATTACCTTAAATGGATATTATAATACTATTTTATCCATAATTGTGAAGTAATAAACACATATGGGTCACTTTTGGCCTAAAACCATGATAGGGGTGACTAGAATACACTCAACGAGCTCAAGGGCCATTTTAAAAGACTCATATATATACAATTTGATTTCATAGTGACTAAATCACATGGGGTGAGTTTAAGGGGTATTGTACCCAATCTTTATGGAAATTGTTCAAAATTTAGACGTTTAACTTTTTTAAACAATCATTAATAGTTCCAAGCATGTAAAACCCTATCTTTGGCCTGATGGAGGAAATATCACTTGGGATGCATTTAAAAATAGTCAGTTGGCCATGAAAATGATTTTAACATGTCTAAAACTCTCCAAATCATTTGTCCATCCAATTGGTATGTACCCTACTTGTATGGATAAGGTAAAAATAAGGGTTTTTATAAGTTTTTGGGTGTTCTACAGGTACATAGTATATTTTAAAAATGAGAATAATTTAAGGAGGTAAATTGGGAATTTTCCTAACTAAATATTCTCATTTATTACTATATTTTTTCAAAAAAGTTCCTCTGCTACACCACTCATCATAGATAGTCTTAGACAGGTAATGAAAAGACAAAGTGACTACCTAGTGAGAAGATGAGAAATCTGATTTGGGATCTTTTTAAGTTCTAATTCATGGATTGGAAGGAAAAAAACTTTTAACAAGTGTTCTAACATATATTACATTTTTTTTTTAGTAACTGATGGCCACTTGGATGATATATGTGAAGTATGAAGCTAAGAGGGCTAATGAATGATTACAGATGGTGAGTACAAGTGTCATGAAGATGGCAAATAATTAGGGATACATCTGATGAATATCATAGAATGTTTCCTTCCCACCTACTATAGTTCACATGCATCAACTCTACCTATTTTAATTTTGAGCAATCAAGATATGTCCCATCATGAAGGTAATTTTCAAGAAGGACATTTAAGGATCCTATGCTACTTTAAGGAGTTTTTCATGCTTCATATGGACACTTATCCAGGAATAAATTTCATGGTATTTTATACACTTAATTATCCTTCAATGTAAATGGTGATAATCACTTGACACTTATTCTTGTGAACCTTGAGCTTCACTCCTCTCTGCCCATATAAATACAAGCCATTTTGGCTTTTGTAAGGGAATCCACACCTAGTATGGTGAATCCTTGAAGATTTGATACTATATTTTTACTTTGAAATAAATATTTACAATTTTTTTAGTTCATAAGATATCTTAACTAAGTGTGTGAATTGGTGTATAGTGAAAGGTCAAGTGATTAGTATCCTTTCTTTCTCTCAACCTTTTCATGTTTAGTGCAAGTAGTTCTCACTCCAATAGGGCATATGAAGTGTAGTCAAGTGTATTTATCTATATTTAAGTGTAATTTGTATGCTTAGTACCTGAAATATGACCTTTTGTTGACTTACCTTGAAAAGTGCAATGCATATCACTTCCATGTTTGAAATACTAATGTTAGAGCAATTCAAGATTTTGAGACTAGTGTTGTGAGTTATGTTTCTTAGTGAGATTATATGGTAATATAGTGGATATATTTCTGGGGTATCACCTCATTATATTAGTCTATTTTCATTTTATTTATATCCCCTTTTCATCCAAGAAATAAATTAGTGTAGGCGATAAACAACAAAGAGAAATTAGGGAGCTAACCCTTAAACCTAGAGGTTTACCTTTGCTATAAGCAACCCACAAGCCTAGAGGTAATCCAATGTTGCCCAAATATTAGAGAAGGCTTGAAAAACCATCTCTATGGTGAAATATTTGGTGACAATAGGTACCATGAACCTTTTCATAAGTGTTATCACACTTAATGTAGTTTTAAGAATCAGTGGGAGTAAGAATTTGTCCTTATCAAAATGGAATATGATTATTTCCCTTTTTCACAAACAAGTGTTCCATATAAACATACCAAGAAGCATAATTATTTTTTCATGAAGAACCATTATTGTAAAATCAACTTTCCTTCATAATTATCTCTCAAGTGAGGTTGACATGACTAAGAGAAGACACCAAAAAAACAAAAAAATGCACAATATAACTACAATGACCCCTACTTACAAGAACAATACATGCTCATAAAAAGGATTTTAGGCACATCTAAGAATGCATCTGAATGAGTAGTATATACATGAATCAAAACAATGTAGAAAATAAGAATGTGTAGAAGAGATATTGAAGAATACACAACACCATAAAATACCCCCTCAAAATTGGTAGTAGTGACACCATTAAAGTTTTAAAGACAAGCACACTTATATAGACATTAGACACAATAAAGAATACATCTTGAGTAATATTTTCATAAGTATGAAAGAGATGAAGGGACATCAGTATCAAATGATAATGCATCCAAGATGTACAAAATGTGAAGGCTAAGTAGTTGTATAAGGCCTAAAAAGGTCACCAATATGTAGAACATGAAAAAATAAGCACTTTTGAAATAGAGAACACTCAAATCTGATTAATTGATCAAAATTTATAGCCATTTGAAAATCTAAGCTTGCAAAAAAAATTGGGCAAGAATAGTGGTGGAATTGTTTTTGAGTCAACTTCTCCAAAATAAACTTTTATGCATCAATATTCTAAAGGAAACCTTGAGCCTATTTTGAGAAAAAGTTAAATACTTTTTGGGTTAAAAGTGACCAAGATCTTATTTCCCATATGACCAAGGGCTAATACCTTTTGTGGGTGCTCTCTTCCCTCCCTATTTTGAATGATGTGGTTGATGTTGGAATGACATCATTTAAAAATGGATCCAAAATTCAAATGAATAGTATCACTTTTCACCTAGTTAAATGTGATGACCTTTTGGATGTCATAACATGCAAAGAAGGTGGGAAAAAACTAGAGTGTGTTCATGTAGTTAGTGGAACTCGACACTTTTATGGATATTTGGTAGAGTCTGAGGCATGATATGGTATGTGATAGAACTTGAAGGGTATGCAGATAGTCTATGGAACTAGAGGGGTGCATGAACACTCTACAAATCTTCAAGGGTATGTGAACACTTGATGAAACTCAAGGGGTGATCAATTACTTATAGAACATGAGGGGTGCATGAACATGGCTTAATGTTCGTTAGAGGTTATTTTCCTATGAAGTCTATTGAAGTGCTTGGAAGGGTGGAAAATACCATTAAGGCTTGTAAACCTACCTCAAAATGTTTTATTCCTCGAAAATATATACCTAAGCTTTTTTTTTCAATGTCAAAAGTCTAACAAATTGCTAAACCTGCATGTATGGGTTGAAACATTTACTAAAATTGGAAAACCTAAAAATCTATAGATTTGGTATAGCTCATCCAAAATATAAGAGATACCCAATAAAAAAAACTCAAAAAACCCATAAAACCCCTAAAAAGTTTCTTTGATTTGATAATTACGATGTATGAATATGTGTGAAATGACCAAAAACGTTTTGAAACCCTCCAAAAATGGACAAAAATCATTATCATGAATCTAAGTCATGTTTACAATTAATTTTAGGGCTTTGGTACCTTCTGATTCTAATGACACTATTAGTTTTGATATTGTATACTTTAATTAAATAATTTTCATTGATTTTCATGAAATCCCACCAAACCTATGAAATTGCAAAAAATAAATAAAACCAACAAGAATGTTAGTAGTTAAGATCTTACCAAGGATTTCATAAATTGAAAAATAGATGTGAGATAAAAGCCATGATATTATTTTAGATCACTTCAACATCTCTCAATGTCATAGATTACATGAGAACCTTAGGATAAAGTGAGAGCAAATGAAAATTAAAAAAAGTGAGATTCATAAATGTCTATTAGTTGGTTATCCAAAAAATACAAAGGATATACATTATATACTAAGATATTATGTCATCATAAAGGTAACAAATCATTTCCCAATAAGAAAACACATTAAGTGTATTTAACCTAATGGCCTTAACAACCATAAGCAAGTTGATTAACAACCATATAGGTAAACTTGAAAGTGAGAAAAATCCTACAAAAATACTCTTTTAGGCTCTCTCATAAATAAAAATATATTACTATTTGGCTTAAGTTTTCCTTTCAAATGACCTAAATTGATACCATATCTTTAATTTCTTGTCTTCTCTTCAAAATGTCTATGTTTTCTTGTAGAGTTATCAACATATCTAAGATTTATTACTTATAATATTCATTCATAGTTGTAAAAAATACATACACATTTTTTAATCTCCATGACATCAGGTGTCAATTAGATATATTTAAAAATATTTACCTAGACTTATACTATTGTTTATATTCCACCTTTAATTGCCATATCCTCTCAATAAATAAGATTCTATTTCAAAACTTGAAAATGCTGAATTAATATCATAACACACACAACCTATCAAAGTGAACCATTTTATGATATTGATTGGTGTATATAATAACAATGAGGCCAAGAAAATGGATGCATTATTCCCTAATCAAGACTTGAACTCACTCTATAATGGTCACACACACAAGCATAATAATAAAAATTGAACTTAAAAAATATTTTGTTGCTATTCAACACAAACTTAAAATTATATGATAACCATTCATACACACTCCCTCACTCATACGCCTTCACATCATTATTACAATACATTAAAAAGATAAAATCCTATACATGGTCACTTTTGGGCATGATACTTCCTATCCCTACTATTTACCTAGAAAACTGATATATGTGAGGGGTGCATATAACATATTGGAGAAATTTTTTCATGTTTCTTGAAGATTTATCTTCTAAACATTTCTAATATTTATTTCATATATTTTATCTCTTGGATTACCTTTTCACCTTCATTGACATCTTAAAAATTCTTCAGAATTGACACTTCACCATTTTGTGATGTTACATTCATTTTACATTTTGTATAGGTAAAACCACTTATTCATGTAGTATAGTAGTTAAAAGATATAAAATTTATGTAGACTAGTAGTTTCAAACTATTGGGATGGTTTTGAAATATCCACTTAAGTTTCAAAAATTACCACAATCATTTTTTCAAAATGTAAAGTCTACCAACTTCTGTAAGTTGTCATTTTAAAAAAATGCATTATTTTATGAGGTATACAAATATTTAGTTACATTAAATCTTAGATATGTCCTTGATTACATTTTATCTACTTATGGATACAACATACCTATTTTATCCCTTTATCAAATGTAGATACTTACTAGATTGAATAGATGGTTATGAAGCTGAACCAACTAACTTGGAAACATGTAGCTTATTGAAACTGATCCTTCTCTAATGTTATTTAAGACATTGAATTGTTAGACTATTGATACTTTAATTAGATCATCTTCACTAATCCAAAACAAAAAACAAACCAATAAGACCACACGAACACACAACTACTATCTTTTGTTGATTCAAGTTTTCATGTACCATTGGATGATCCCCACAAAAAAACATAAAAAATGTGTTGTAAATTATGTAATATACCCAATTTTTTAACTAAGAAACTAATATTAGGACTTTCAGGAAAAAATATAGTCTAGAATACCTAATCCTTAGATGTACAAGAAACAAACAATGCTGACAAACTTACATTAATCACATGAAATTCAAAAATTTTTGTCAAGATTTCACATAATAATCCTCCTCCAAAGTAGTATCATAATTAGAAAATGTTTAAATTTTGTCTAAATTACTTTAATTTCCACTAATTTATTAAATTTTATCTAAATTACCTTCATTTTCCCCAATTTTTTAAATTTTCCCTAAAGTTTTTATTTTTTAATTATTTAACTTAAATTTTCAAAGTTTTCTTAAATTTTTAAAAAATGACCTATTTTTTTAATTTTTCCTAGAATTTATGATTTTCACTAATTATACCTACTTTTTGAATTCACCCTAAAATATGCTATAAAGTTTTATAATTTTCCCTAAATTTTCTATATTTTTAAAAAAAAATAGATTGTTCCTTAAATTTATTGAATTTATGCTATTTTTTAATGTTTTAAAAGTTGGTAAATTTTTTTTTTTTTTTAATTATATTTTTGATTTTTTCTTAAATTTTATAAATTTTCTCTAAACTTATGATTTTTCACTAATTTCACTTAGTTTCCTTAGTTTTCCCTATTTTGTTGGATTTTTTTTGTATAATTTTATATATTGTTTTAATTTACTAAAAAATTACCTAATTTTAATAAAAATCTATATATATTTATTATTTTCCTTAATTTATATTTATATAAGTTAACTAAATTTTCCAAGATTTCCCTAAAATTCAATACTTTTCCTCAATTTTTAGCATTTTTTTTTAATTCCATAAATTTGTCAAATGTTCTTGAAATTTTAAAGTTTTGACAAAAATTGTTAAATTTAACTAAAATTACTAGATTTTCCATAATTTTTAGTAAGTTTCACTCGTCTTTGGAAAGTCCATTGTATTTGCTTAATTTTCCATCAAGTTATGGATTTTGCCTATTTTTAAATTTTTTCATAAATATATCATATTTTCCATAGTTGTTTTGAATTTTCACAACATTTTTTTAATTTTTAGTAAAAAATTTATTTTATTTCTAATTTAACTCAAATTTTAAATTTCTACTAAATTTTAAAATTTTAGCTTAACTTTTTGGTAAAATTCATTAAATTTGTAAAAAAATCATAAATTTATTAAATTTGCCTTACTTTTTATGTAAATTTGCTCGCATTTCCCTGATTTTTGCTTAATTTTATAGTTTTATGAAGTTATCTTGGTTTTTAGAATTTTTTTCCATTAAATTTACCTATTTTAAAAAAATCCTAAAATGTTTTTTATTTTTTAAAATTTGCCTAAAACAAGTTATGTATTTCCTTTTACAATTTTTATTTTCATCATTTTTATTTATAAACACTAAATTTAATGTGCACTCAAATTTATGTATTTAGATTTTTAATTTTTTTTTTCACAAGTAATAAAAAGCTAATGTTTTCATGTTTACTCATATTAACATCTTCTTCCTTTGCCCATTGGAGATTGAATGGTGTATATTTAATATTTCATCCATCCTCTAATTACACCACTCATTGAACTAATCAAATATATTTGTTCAATTGGGGTCTCATTTTAGGAAAATTCATCCCAAAATGGTGGTCATATTTTATAGGTTAATAAGATTGTTCATAAATTTATGTTTTGATAATTTATTTTTGAATGATAAAATATGGCTTTTGGGTCACTCACTCTTTTATTATAGATAATAATAATATAAAATGGTAGCTTATCAAAAAACTCAATGATAAGATTTAACAAAGAAAAAGGCTAATGCCTTAGGGATTATGAATGACACAATTTTAGAAAATGGGGAACACACCCCTTGACCACCAAAGCAATTATCCCTTATGGGAGACAAAATAACAACCAAATATACCTAATAATTAAAAAATAATGATAATACAAACATAAAATATTATCCTAAGGATAAAATATAAATCATAACTTAAAACCATATGTCATCAATAAATCTAAAACCACTCATGTTCATCCGCAACCTAAGCATGTTTCTCCACCCATTCATAATCAAACATTAAAGCCACTTCTTTAGGTTGAATTTTGCATAGACCATCATTCTTAGGATCAAGCCACACCTAAATATTAATATATTCTCTAATTTTATACTATCACCACCTATTTCATTATAAACATCATCAAAAATATCATTTTCACCCACTCTTCAAACTTTGATACGAATTTTACACTGTCATTATCACCCCTTCTACAACCACCACAACACCACCACTGACAATGTCTCCAACATTTCCTCCATGCACCTTAATAACATTTAATGTTCCTTAACACCCACATTAATGGGTAAAACCTTTCCTAAATGTGATTCCACTTATGAAAGGGTTTCACCTCTTTTCCGATGCAGGCCCCTAAAACTACTAGCTTCCCTAGTCATTCTACTTCCAAGTACTGGTTCATCCTCTACCTCTTTACGAATCATATTTCCTACCATTCTAACTAGAAATTTAATATCATTATTGGTAATTTAATCCATGTTACTTTACATTAGTAAAATAAAAAAGTCTATATGTGATTTGAATGTTGTTAGGTCCATTGTTCAAAAACTCTCCCCATGTGGGATCTTTCCATTGTGATAGAAAAATTATTTTTTCTATAAGACCCACAACATTGAAAAACTAGTCCTTCAATTCTAAAAAATTATTAAAGGACAAGATCCCCCTATTTCAAATGTTTTAGAGTAGAGTAAAATTAGTTTTACACAAACCCCTTCAAGGGACACACCTGAATGACCTATAAAAGAGGGCATCATGAATTTATAACCACCAAGGGGGTCAAATCCTTATCTTATAGACCTTTCAATAGACTTCTCACAAACATAGATTCCAAATTAGATATGACACTAATTTCAATGTTATGTTTCACATAATCAACCCCATGACATCTAAAATAACTTGAATGATTAAACCTATTATATCCCATATATTTTTTTAGTTTATCCTTTGGAATGAAACTCCTAGTATCTCATTTGTGTGTGTGTGTGTGTGTGTGTGTGTGTGTGTGTGTGTGTGTGTGTGTGTGTGTGTGTGTGTGTGTGTGTGTGTGTGTGTGTGTGTGTGTGTGTGTGTGTGTGTGTGTTGTGTGTGTGTGTGTGTGTGTGTGTGCATGCATGTGCACATGTATATAGTAGTATTTTTGAATTTTCATTATTAAATACATTAAATCATGACCAATTTATAAATATATCTAATAAAATACAATTTTTAATAAGTCATCTTCTAATGTTTACATGTTTTAACTAATTTTGGATCTAGTGGGATAAATATGCCAAAACATTGAGACTAATTTAGATTGTTTAATAAATGCCTAAATTAATACAATTAAAATGTAATAATAGAGTATTGTTGAGTTATTTCAATTACTATTAATAAAAATTACCTAGAAGATAAGGTACTTCAATTTTTATGTCTGTTATGGCTTGTGATAGTTTAATTGCATCAAATTAGCTATCCTTGAGACCTATGTTGACTCAAATCAATAAATAAACTATAACAATAAACAGGACATGTCTAGTGCTACTTGTATGCTTGTGGAAACTAGATATGTATATTATCTATTGGATTCATCTGAGAGACTTGCATTTATCTATGCTAGTTTGGATCCATGTGCCTAAATGTATAAGTGACTCTTATGTATTTATATTTCATTGGAATTCCATGAAATATTGTATTTTCCTTATCTTTGCCTCAAAAACAAACATTATAATTTTGAGATCAATGTGACCTTAAAATTTGGTTAGAAAGGAAGTTTTACTTAAACCTAACCAACCCTCATTATGTGGTTAATCATCACCAACATTTGAATACTCTAAATAGGGCTCAAATTGCACATAGTTATCCCACCTAGTTGTGTTTGTGCAATTAGTGTAATACTAGCTAACTATGTAATCATGTTTGTGGCTTTTAGTGCTTACCAATTTATGATTTTAATCTTCCAATAGTACTTAAAATAAGATTAGGTCCTTAAACTTTGATAGGTTCTATATTTTGAAGCTCCCTGGTAGATCCTATCAATGTGTAGATGTTTTCTAGTGATAGATAACTACTTTTTAGGTAGTAGTATGCCTATACTTGATATTATTATATAGAATATAGGTAATTTAACTCTAAACTACCATTAAAAATATACATACCAACCCAAATGAAAGATTTAAATTTTGGAAAATAGTTGCTAAAAGGAACAAAAATGAGTTTTTCTAATGTGGATGGCTCTGGAAAGTAGATCCAGCTAACTATGACTGAAGATGTCTTGAAATTAGGAAACATTAATCTAAGATTAATAGACAATATGTGTAAGATATTAAGTTTTTCAAGTCTATACTATTTAAATCATATGTATAAATAGTTAAATGTTGGAAGGTCAGGCCTATATGTAAGATAATGGATAAGAAAGAGATTAAAAAATAGTCAATTATGTATGCACAAGTCATGTCTACTAATGTTTGGTCAAAATAACACTTTTAAATGTCTAATACCCAATATCAGTGTCTTCATTTCCACTTTCAACCCCCTACCTTTACCTTTTTTAATAATGATAGTGTTCTACTAAAAACATAGAGTGAGCTACATGAGTGTATTCATGGTGCGTATGTTTAAGTACATGCTAAGTGTTGAGCTTGATCTATTAAAAACCTATAAAAAAACATGAAAAATTCATTAACTACTAATATTTAAAGTTTTAAAGTAATAAATTGATCATATTTGAAATTTAAATTGAATGAATAAATAAACATGTATTCATGTGATCCCATTTGCATGTTGGAATGTGTGTAGAATGGGCTGCTTATACCTCATGGAGATGACAATGTTAAAACCATGGGTTGTCAGGGGAACCACAGAACAATAAACATGCTCTAATCCCTACTTAGTCAGGATCTTTCTCTACCAATTAGAGCACATATGATTACTTCTCGTATTAGCAACTAAACATGGAATTTAACCAGAATCAATAAGTAACTAGAAATATGAAACAACACAGGAATTGAAAGACAATACACAATTGTATTAATAATCATTCAGAAGAATATACAATAAGGAAGATGCCACTTCTTCTTCCACCTCAAAGGTTTGCCACACCTCAAGACCTTCTTCCCTCTCTCTCTTGGTCACAACAATCAACTCCAATGCAAAATTGATGTTCACCTCTCCAACCAGCCAGTAACACACTGCCAGTTCACCAAGTACACAACCGTACTCCAAGTAGATCACCTGCTCTCTGCTGCTACCTGCAAATCACTAGACCTTACTCACCATTGTAGATCTCCTATAGAAAGTCATGCCCACATGCTAACCAAGATCATACACACATGAAGAACCCTTCTGATTCTCCAATCCAGTACCCACCTTGGTACTATGGCACTAGGAGGAACACACCATTACTCTCTTCTCTCTGAAGGATCTTATTGCTCTATTACTCACTAGCTACAAATTTACACTACAGCCTATGAGTCCATATATAGATCTCATGCATATAATAATTAGACTAACCTAATTACAATAATTATACACGTAACTCAAGACTAAAAATAGCCTTTGCATGCAAACACTCGGTTCAATGAACTAACTGTCTGTGGAACAAGCAGTTCTGAAACTGCCACAGGCGATTGACATCGGTCCCTATCTGCCTAGAGGTGACCGATGTCTGTCGACATATTGCCGATGTCGGTTGCCTTCCTGTCCACCCTGTCGTCATCGGTTTCCCTGTGCACTGCACCCTGCCGACGCTGGTCTCCTTGAAACTCAGCAACCTCCTCCCTGTTTGCACTAGTTGAAGCTTTTAGCACCACATCCTAACAATCTCCCACTTGGAGATAAGCAGCTGCAACCTGTACCTATACCTGTACTCTATCTAATTATACCCTAGCTTGTATCCCTCTTCAAGATCAATCCTGAAGACTAACCACCACACCCTGTGATGCTCTAACCTTTATGCCTTTGTCATCCAAGTAACCTGCCAAATCCGCATCTACAAACCTATGTAGAAAATAAATTGACCTTGCATAACATGTCGACCTACCGCTGATCCCTGTAAGAATCCACTAAATTTCCCTTCAGTACCTCTTCTTCGAATTGGCTCCATACTTTCTGACAACCCCCACTGCTTGGGAAAACTCAGGTCTACACTAGACCTCATGTGATTTCAAACCCTGTTTCAAGCTAAGCTTGAACTGTCCAGCCCTTGGTGTGCTTTCTGATTCTACATCCTACATCATGAACCCCGCCAACACCGTCTTCACATCAGCTCCCACTGGAGATCAAATCTCCATGTCTCTTATGCTAAAGAATTTTGCTGCTCCAAATTCTTCCTAACATGCCTCTGAACTAACTTTACCTTTAGCTCAGCAAATCCCTGTATGTACAAAAACTGCTAGCAAATCACCCACATATAGTAACTAGATAATGTCACGACTCATCATCCACCTGGTAAGACAAAACCACAATAGTTACACTGACATTGACTGAAGCCATGCTTAGTCATCCACCTGTCAATACCTGTACCACTGTCCTGCAGCTTCCTCAAGACCATATGCCTTGGCCTTCTGTCTCTTGTATCCATCCACTGTCTTCTTTAACTTGGGAATCCATTCCGTCTCTCAGTGCTTACTTCCAGTTGACAACTTTACCAACAAATACCTGTTTGGTTCTTCTCCAAGAACTCACACTCCTCATCCATGCCAAGCTCCCATTGTATCTGGATTCTACCTGCATTGCCTTTTCCATCTTCCTGGTTCTTAACCATCAATAAGCAATATAAAGAAGGTGAACAATGAATATGAGGTTCACTTACCCTTTCTGACCTCAACATGAACATTTGAGACTTGTTGACAGCTTGTTGTCCGCCCACCATCCGTACCAGTGATCGATCTCGGCCATCTCCCAGTCTATTTCCGATCGATGTCAGCTCCCTATACTGACCCTTACTGTCGATGTCATTTCCCTGGCCGACGTCGGTGTCCCTCCTGCCGACGTTGATTCCTTCATGACTGACATCGGTCTTCCTATTGCTGACATCGGTTACTGTATGGCCGATGCTGGTACTTGTGTTCGTCTATGAGTGATAACTTTTTACCCACGAGCTCTCCATGGATCCAAATCCTAATCAAATCAACCCTGCTTTGCTCAAAATAAATCAGTTCCCTCACTTGATCTCTGTCCGTCATCTCCTCCATGAACACCAAGGCTTTCTAGTTCTTTAGCTTGTCAAAGACATCTGACTTCCGCTTCAAAACCTGCATTCTCCTCCTACATATGTGACTAAGTCTATGAAGCCACATCTCTACAACAAAAGGTGAATCAACAATATAAGTAGATAGATAAAGGATACCTACTTTCTTACCACCATCTAATTCGAGTATATCCGTTGTGAGAGTTACAGTGCATCTCTCATCACCCAAATTTTTTGAAGAAATTAGACTCATCTGCAAGACTGGTACCTGCATGACCTCCTTCAACCACTGTGTGTCATCCACCTGTAATTTCAGCTTCACTTCCCCTTTGTCAATAATCTGACAAGGCTCTCCAACCCCCTAAATAAATCTCTCCAAAGTCTCCAAAGACATACCCATGAAAAGATGCTCTATTTCGGGCTGCATGGAAAGAGGCAAAAGAATCTGTAAACAGAGATACCACTTTATTCAAAACATCCTATGTAATATTACTTGCAACATATGCTTCCACACGCTGATCTTCTACTGACCAACAATCTCTTTTTACCTGCTCTTTCTTTCTATCAATCAAACCATTTGTGTTATTCAGTTTCTCCATTCGTAGCTTACTTTCTTCTGCCATTGCTATAACGCCCACTCAATCTAAAACACCTGTGAGTGACCTGTAATCAAAAAACACTACCAGATCTGAAACCACCTATTAGTCAACCCAACCAAAAGCTTTGATACCACTTGTTGGTATCAACTCTTGAACCTACAACCAAGGCTCTGATACCACTTATCAAGGGAACCACAGAATAATAAACATGCTCTGATCCCTACTTAGTCAGGATCTTGCTCTACCAATTAGAGCACATATGATTACTTCTCGTATTAGTAACTAAACATGGAATTTAACCAGAATCAATAAGTAACTAGAAATATGAAACAACACAAGAATTGAGAGACAATACACAATTGT
>JARHVA010011372.1:40000-65306 GCA_037957365.1 Torreya grandis | reverse complement strand
GATACCATGTATATTGGTTTTATTTTATGAAATACATAAGCAAAAAAATTGGTTATTAGAAACCTTTCTATTGTTTTAGTTTTTAAAAATTGAGTGAAATTGGAAAACACTTTAAACATAGTTCATGAGTTTATGTGGCACTTTTCTATTATGTTATCATTATAAACTTAAGCGTATGTTTCTTGTCAATGATCACTAGCCTAATATCCACCATTGCCTTGTGCACATATTTATTTTAAACATTAATTACTACAAGTTCATGTTACTGTATTATGATTCATCATCAGAAGAATCAGATCTACTAATACAAATATTTGAATAACATTGATAGATATTAATCCATTTTTATTATATTTTATGATTTTATATTAATTAGTGATATATAGTTTCAATTTAGTTACTCTATTACATTTGACTAAAATAAAATAGGAAATATTAGATAAAACATAGAGAGTGAGAAAGAACTAGATTGTATTCACAACATACATTACATTCTTTGAACAATATAGGAAGGCCTATTGAATAGGCAAAGAAATGGGCCAATCGAGAAACATGTGAAAAGGGTGGTTAAAACAATTAACATCGGCTAGCATGAAATAGCTAAGCCCATTAAATAAAATAACCTCCTAACCTAAGTGGTTAAGGCAACTAACCAAAGTCTAATTATCTTTGTCAATAACCCCAGGTAAATACATAATTATGGTAACACCCTCCCTTAATGACAAAATTAGAAATAAGATCAAGGTTGTCCTTGAATTTTATGAACTTGTCTGAACCAAGTGGTTTGTTCATTATATTAGTTGGTTGCTTTGTAATAGGGTAGTAGAAGACACTGATGTCTTCATTTCTAACCAAATGTTAGAATTAATGATGATAAACCTCAATGTGTTTGGTTCTGTCATGGAATATTGGATTCTTTACCATCTTTACAACACTCTAGTTGTCATAGAAAATTAGAGTACACTTTGATGGCTCAAACTAAATATTCTCCAAGATTTTCTTTATCCACATAGTTTCACAACCTGTATTAACCACAACTTTATACTTTACTTTTGTTAAAGATAATGCCACTGTAGTTTATAGTTTTATCTACCATGAGAAAACTCCTAAACCAAGAGTGAATACATAACCTATTTTAGATTTCTTTGAATCTACTAATCCTACCCAATTAGATTCAAAATATCTTGAAAGTTTAAAATCTACATAATTCTCATATAATATGCCAAAGTCAAGATTACCTTTGACATATCTTAATACCCATTTTGTAGCTAACCAATGTACATCATGTGGTTTATACATGAAGCGAGATATAAAACTCACTAAAAAAAATATCCAATCTAGTAGTAGTTAGGTAAATGAGACTACCCACTAGTTTTTGATACACTATTTCATTAACAAGAGGTGAATCTATGTCAACTAAAATTTTAGCTCCAAATTCCATAGGTGTGTGAGTTGGATAAAAATCCACCATTCTAAACCTTTCCATCAATAATTTAGCATACTTATTTTGTGACATAAATACAACACAATCACCTTGCCAAAACTCAAAACCTAAATAGTATTTCAGTAATCCTAAGTCTATCATGTCAAAATTACAACAAATATAAGCCTTCATTTGTTGAATGAGACTAGCACTACTCCCAATGATGGCTATATCATCAACATATACAATAAGAATCAAGATATCATGACTGAACACCTTTACATAAAGAGTTGGTTCAAAGTTACACATTTTGAAACTAGACTCCTTAAGGTATGTATTTATCTTCATATACAAGGCTCGAGGAGCTTGTTTAAGTATATACAAGGACTTGATCAACCTGTAAACAAGATGTTCCTTATCAAGACCCTGAAAACCCTATGGCTGAACCATGTAGACTTCCTCATCTAGATCTCCATTCAATAAATCACTCTTGACATCTATTTGCCATCCGAACTAAGTAGTAATATCAACAATCAAATGAAAATTTACCATATTTATAGTAGGATCAAAAGTCTCTTCATAATCAACCCCTTCATTTTGTGCATAACATTTTACAGCATGTCTAGCTTTGTGTTTATCCAAGGAACCACCTAATTTACATTTTACATTGTAAATCCATTTTTAATTGATGGATTTCTTTCCTAGTAGTAGCTCCATGAGCTCCCAAGCCTTTTTTTTCATCAATGAATCATATTCTAGTTGCATGGATGATTCCCACTCATGATTCCCTTTGGCCTCTGAAAAATAATTAAGCTCAAATACATGTGAAATGGTATTTGTTACATCAAAATTGTCATGCTCACATCTATTTCCAAACTAATTTCTTGATCTCAATCTTCTTCCTTCCAAACCTTGTGGTAAGTTTCCCTCCTTTAGTGCTTTCATTATGGTAGAATACCATTTTGGCTTCTTGGTTTATTCTATTAAAACCTCATAATGACCTGCATTAATTCCCTCCTTGGAATGTGATTCCACTAATGAACTAGATTCCTACTCAACTTTCACACCACAACTTATAATAAAATCCTTAGAAGAAAATAATGACTAAATATTTGAAACTATACCAGTTTCTATGAAGTATGGCATCTTTTCATTTACTATGGCATCTTTATTAACCACAACTTTGTTAGTAGAAATATCAAGTAATCAGTAGGTTGTTGACTACTCACTATACCCAACAAACATGTATGTTTCATTTTTTGCATCCAAGTTACTTCTATTTTGAATAGGAATAACTAAAAAAGCTACACAACTAAAAATTTGAAAGGTACTTACATTTAGAGTTTGACCCGACCAAGCCTCCTATGGAGTCATATTCTCCAATAATTTTTTAAGACTTTTATTGATGATGTACATTGTCATATTCACTACCTCTACCCAATATCTATATGCGACATTTTTGCTTTGGACCATATAGTGAGCCATGCCCATCATCATCCTACTTTCCCTTTCAATAACTTTGTTTTATTGCGTAGTGTAAAGGGTAGTATAATTTATGTGTATACCTTCAGTGGCACAAAACTCCTTGAAATATTTTGAGATAAACTCACCCCTATTATCTATCCTAAGAGATTTCACTGACCTTCCTACCTATTTTTCAACCATAGCTTCCAATGTAATGAGATTAGAAACATAATCAGATTTATTCATTAGAAAGTATACCCAATTTTTCATAGATAAATCATTGACCAATAATAGACAATAATAGGCTCTAAAATGGGTAGGTGTTTGCATAGGACCATGTAAATCCACATGTATTAGATCTAATACTCCTTTAGTTCTCAAATCTTTACCAAAATCAAATGAATTTCTAACTTACTTCCCAAAATGGCATCCAATACATACATGATGACTATCCCGAATAGAAAGAATTCCCTTAACCATCTTAGTCATGATCAATGTTGTCAAATAATAGAAATTCAAATGCCCATACCTTTCATATTAGAGTGAACTTGTGCTATCAACCACTGCAATTGCACTTTCCTTTGCTCTTTATGGATCAACAAGATTATACAAGCCTTTCTCACCAATCCTAGTAGTAATATTCTTGTTATCTTTGGTAGTAGCTAAACATTGTTATCTTTGAAATTTTACAACAAAATCAGAATTTGAAGTGATCTCACTAATTGAAAGGAAATTTTTTTTCATATCATACACATACCTAACATTCTTAAATATATACTAGATTGCACTATTAAATCTGATCTAAAAATTACCATATTCCTTCACGAAATGAGTTCTACCATTTCCCAAAGATACAGATTCATTACTACTATCATTTTCAACAAAATCCACATTACAATCCTTATGGTATGTATAATAAAAAGATGCCCCTGAATCAAAGTACCAAACTCAATCCACCACAGAATTACCATTGGAAGCCATGAAAATAAAATCATGAGATTTTTCCTCACCTTCACCTTTATCTATATTCGTATGATGAAATTTATTTATGGGATTAGCCATATCCTATTGTCTTTTCCTATAATCTTTTTTAATATGACCAAGTTGCTTACAGTAAAACCATTTCCACATAGATCTCTTATTAGAACCACTTAATTTTGAAGTTTCTATCAGAGAACTAGTAGTTTTACCAAACTGCTTACCCTTACCCTTGATTAAGAATGCATTATCTATAAAAGTAGATGTAGACAACACTATTTGTTCCTACCATCTCTCCTTCTATAATAGCAATGTGGATAATCTTTTAAATTCCAAAGTCTACATCTTAGTAATCATGTGTAAGGACTCCACAAATGACTCAAATGAAGGTGGAATATTTTGCATAATCAGAGTAATCAAATCTTGATCATCAATAAGCTTCTACACAACCTTCAATTGATCATTGATGTCCTTGATGTGTAACAAAAAATAAAAAATAGAGCCACCTTCTTGCATCTTAGTAGAAAATAAAAAATTCTTAAAAAACAATACCCTACCATCTTTAGAAGCTTGGTATTTAGAATTAATAGTAGTCCACAAAACTAAAGAAACCTCTGAGATCAAAATATCTACTACTAATAGTTTTAATAATATAAGAGTCTCACGATGAGATTTATCATAGTCTTTGGTACCTGTGGTAGGCCTTTGCTTTTTATCAAGCACTATTTGATCAAGATTCTAATATTGAAATATCATTAAAATATTGTGACTCCACAAATTAAAATTTTTGCCTATCAATTTTTTGTGAATTTGGCAACAAGAGGTATTGTGAACTAGCCATTTTGACCTAATTTTTAAAAAAAATGCAAATATCCAAACAAATATAATGTTTTTACATAAAATTCCTCCTACCCATTGATTCAAATCATAAACTCATCAATACCTCCAATTTTTAGCAAAATACTCGACACCATTTGAGAAATTTTTAACTTTCCATCTTTAAAACCACTAAAAAAAAGGACAAAAATAATTAAATCATGAGATCTACAACTCTAATTTCAAAAATTCCTTCTCCATCAACTTTTAGATAAAAAACCCTTAAAAACCATAAAATTTTCAACTAATATGAATTTATGGTTATCTCTAAACACAATTAAATGTGTTCCTCTAAGCAAAACCTTTGGTAAAAAATTAATTTCTAAGGTTTGAAAATATAAATTGAATTTTACAAATTTAGAAAAATATGCACCTTATTTATGATTGGCTAGAATAAAAGCTTACATGAAATAAATCAACCAATCAAAAATGACCTGTGCAAATTGGCCAACCTATAAAAATTCAAAAGTAGATTTAGAAAAAACTACTCAGCCAAATCAAATGTCATCAAATCCAATGAGATTCTCTCATAAAATAGAAATTTTTAGAACCCTAACACATCAAAAATAGTTCCTAAATAAAAATTTGTTCTCTTCCCCAAACTGTGCAAAAATGATCAACTAGAAAACTTCAAATGTAATTTTCAAATAAAATACTCAGTGAAATTCAATTCTATCTAATCCAGCAGATGAATTCTAAGCCAAAGAATTTTAAAGAAACAAGAATCATAAAAATAGTGCTAAAATGAATTTTTGAGATTTTCCTTCAAGTTAAATGGTTGGTCATAGGGCAAAAATTAATTTTTTTCCTCTCACAAGTGGGTGTCGTCATAAGTGACACACCCCAAGAGTTGCCACTAATAAAGTCATCAACCTTTTCAATAGATTGATTTTCAAGAAAATATGCGTCACAATTTTCCCTTCATAGTAGAAATAATTAGTTTCCCAAATAGAAAAGGAATGTAGATTATCCTTTTATTTCCCCATAAATATTTAATGTGTCATGCACATGCATGTCTATTGTGTAGTGCCTATATTAAGATCATGGAGTCCCCTTCAATTCCCCTTGGATAACCACTTTAGAAATGTTGTACTGAACTACCATATTGATCCCCAAGGACATTATTTGATCCTCTGCTTCATTTTTGGTCTCATAAATTAATTTGAAAGAAGCTGCCTAGATCAAAGAGCCTATGCAATACCATATGGTACATCCTAATGTTGAGGCTCTAAGATTTCCTTGGGAAGCCTATCAAAATTAAGTTTGAAGACTTTGGGGGGAGGCAAAATCTAGTCTACGTTACTCATCCTTTGAATATTTTTATTTGATACCATTGACCCATTAACAAGGGGAGATTTCATTAGCAACCAAATAGATATAATTTTCTTGTCCCAACCATAAAGAATGCCGCCACTTTGATTGGCATGATTTTACCTAACTTTAGACATCACAATCTCGGCTCTTCACAAGATTTCTTTTAACTAACAAGATTTGTTTTCAAAAATTCTTTGATTTCTTTCTTCAATAGATTCTAACATAGAATGGTTGGGCAAGCCACCCAAAGTTTGACAAAGGCATTCTTTAGATGACCCTTAGGCCAGGAAGAAATAACTTACAATAGATATCTCAGACTAGCCTAGCCTAGCCCAAACCTGGTGCATATCCAGTTCCAATATTTAGCAGTAAATGGAATCCAAACAATAGATGATTAGCATCTTCTCCAACTGAGAAAAAAATGCAACACTAAGATTGAACTTCAAACTCAATCTTATAAAGTCAATCAACGGTTAGAATTTTATTTCACATTGCTAACCATGTGAAGGCACTAGCCTTAGGTAAGCCAACCTTGTTCCAGCACAACAACATCCCCCAGTGAAAAGAAGCATCCTCATAGGTAGACATTTTATATCCCAAGTTCATGGAAGAGTTTCAAGATTTAGCACCAATCTAATGTTGAGAGTATCTTCTGTATTAATGGAAAAAACAAATCGTGAAAGTACCAGAAAATATTTCCTTCTACCTGTCTAGAATGTGAATATCCTCCAACTTTTTCTTAAAATTGTTAATTAATCATTATGTATTCATAGATATTACAACTAACTACCAACCCATGGTTTTTATTTTACAATGTATAACTATATAATAATTAATATATTATCACTTAATATATAAAATACTAAATAATCAAAATATATTTAAATGTTGTGTATATATTTAATATATAAATATATCAATGAAAAATTTAATACCTATACAAATGACAAACAATTAATTAATATTTCTTTTTAAATGTATAAATATATATTTTAATAAATTTAACTAAATAATTAAAAATAATTATTAATTAATATTTTAATGGGAAATAATTAAATAAAATTAATAAAAGATAAACGACCTTTAAAAAATTAATTGTGTATATAATACAATACACAATTATCCATTGCATACTTTATTCGGTAATTTTTTATTGGTGGGGTGAGCTGGGGTTGGTATGTGCATTCTTTAGTTAGTTTAATGATGCACAGGAATATTTTTCATTAAAAAATTACTTATGTATATAATACAATACACAATTATCCATTGCTAATTCATGTTGATGTTAATTTGTACCCAAAAAAATATACAAACTAATAACTGCCAGCTTTTCCTAGTATACATATTCTTTAATACTTTAATTTTGAAAGATAAGATACAAATTCACTGCGATTTCTGATTCGCTGCACTGCAATTCACAAACTGTGCATCCCCTTTATTATTGGCAACCAATTCTATGCTGCAATATAATGGATATAAATGTCATTAACTTTAAGTTGGTGGAGTTGTCGATTTGGTATACTTGTTCTAGGTCCTGTCCTCGTTTGTGGGATCCAATAAATGTCGTCATTAAGATGGTGGGGTACCTATCAATTAATTAAATTTAAAAATCTCTTGTATTTAGATTTTTAAGAAAGTTATTGAAAGTTATACATTCAGTTGATAGATTTGATAAAATTTGTGATTTTATATTTAATTTCATACTGAATTTTTATTATAAATTTTTAATAAATGAAAAAATTAATAATTAATTTAATAAATTTTTAAGATAATATATTAATTTTGTAAAATGATATATATATAATTAATATCGAAAATGATAGTAAATATAAAATTATTATAGAAATTGATAATAAATATAAGACTATTAATTAATTTAGTAAATTTTTAATAGATAATTTTCACATTTTATAAAGTTATTACATACTTTCATTTTTAATTAGTATAAAAATTGATGGTCAGGGTGTAAATATCTATTACTTAAAAAATTAATAAATGATAAAACATTTTAACAATCTTCTATTTAATATATAATACATTATTATTAACTATTTATATAAATATTATATTTTTATTTCAAATATATATTATAAATTATTTTACAAATACTTAAATTAAATGATTTTTAAAAAATTTAAAAAATTGAAAAAAATTAATCTTTTTAATTATAAATAAAAGTCTACATTATAATTATCCTCAACCTTTGGTACTATAAAAATGCTTCCAAGACCAGACCTCTTCAATCGCGACAGTTGTATCAACATAAATTAAAACTTGTGACAAGAGTCAACGACTCTGTTTACCGGTAATCAGATCGTAGAAGAACCCGTCACCACTAACAAAATCAATAATTTCTTTTTATTCAAAGGTTGTGGGCCTTCTGGTGGGACGTACAACCCATAAAAGCCAGTGACGAGCAGTTAATGTTGAAGCTTTGATTCACTCGTTTATTTGAAAATTAAATCTCAAACGACAGCTGACCTCTTCCGCGCAATAAATCGATTAATTGCTGTTAAAAAAATGCCGTATCTATGTATTTTGTTCGGGTTCCTGCATCTCATATCACCCCTATACTCTTTCCCATTATTACCTTCTTTTAAGTCCAGTCTGTTTTAGATCCATTCAATGGCTGCAAAATCTTCACTATGCTTATCATTCTTCACATTCTTCTTCGTTTTAATATGTTCTTCTGTATCTGCTAAGCCAAGCAAAAGCATACGTGCCACAGCAACGAACATGGTGTTCTATGGGCACGAAACCACGGGAGGACCCAATGCGACTGTAAGTGTAATTGCAGGATTGAATGGAAGATCTTCAAATATGTCATCCTTTGGGACGATATTTGTCATTGACGACCCTATCACACAAGGACCTGAACACACCTCCAAGTTATTGGGAAGAATGCAAGGGTTGGAGGTCAATTCAGATCACAGGGGCACTAATTTTCATCTGGTTGCCTCTGTAATCTTTGATAATGGAAGCACAATGGAGATGAGTGGAGTAATTAGAACTCTTTTGGTCCAAAGGAAGCTGTCTGTGGTTGGAGGAACTGGACGATTCAGACATTCTCGTGGACAAGCCCTCGTTAACATTGTAGCATTTGATGGTGTGGTTCTGACATTTAAGTTCAATGTTACAATTAGATCAAATTAAAAGACAGATGATATTTATCGAATCATAAAGACAGTGTAAGTCGTCTCCAACATCCAACCTTCCCACTAGTACACCATTGTGTGACAGAACTTAATGTTAGACCTGGTTTGTTTGTCATTTGGCAGCTGCTTTATCTCTTTTTCTCCTTTCCTTCAGCAATCATAAAAGACTGAATTTACGAATTCTTAAACCTTCTTTGATCTAGATTTTGATAATTGTGTTCATTGGGATAAATTATTTGGAAATTAATACTGATGTGATATACTTATCTTATTAACCCGGAGAACGTATAAATTCCGCACGATGGAATTAGTTTTAAGAGACCGCTTATTTGCTCACTATACTAATGTTCGGGGGGCATGAATTTGAAACACCGTGTTGAGTGGCTAAATATTTTCTTCTAAATGCAGTGTATATTTTTACCCGTCTATGAATATGTTTCTTCAACCAATCTTTAAAAATTGTTTCTATTAAAATATTGCTATAGCATCAAGAAGAAGTATGTTTCTATTATTATATTGCTAAATATTTCTATAGCGTTTAGAAGAAGTGTGTTTAAAACATAGAATCGATTTTCTATGTAATTAACAAATTTTGATGTTTTTTTTTTTCTTTTTTTAATCCAAATTTTATGATCTTTTTACAAATGTATGTGGTATTTTTTATTGGGAAGATACATTATATATGTATAAATTAATTTTTTATATAAATTTAATTTTTTTATTTGTATTCAATTTAAAACATCAAAAAATGGTGATAAGAATAATTTGTTGTTTAAGAAGAGAAATACCTTAATTACTATTTATTATTATTTATTTTGTAACATCTCAAAAAAAATTAATATGAATAAGACATTAATTTCTTTTTGTCATATTATTTTGGGTTTATCAAATTTATATCTCTCTATACATATATAATTGAATTAATAAATTTTGAACTAAAAATTTAAAATATAAATTATTTGAAAATAAAACTATTTAAAAAAAAAATCAAAAAAAAAAAATTATAAAAAATTAAAATTTTAAAAATATTACTAAAATAATATCTCAAAAAACTAAAAAATAATAAAATTCACAAACCATACTATCTAAACAAATGTTTTACAAAACCTATTGATGAACATTATATACACAAAAGAATCTTTCAACACCCTGAGTCAATAACACCTAAATTCTAATATATCGAGATCATTGATTGACATATAAATTCCATAAGTTTATATAATCAAATTATTTGATTGGGGTTGAGTGTTGTTCATAACCAATTTACTTAAAACCTTGCCTTCATATTTATAATATTAAATTCCTCTATATTTATAAGATCTCAAATGTCATAACCCATTTCAAACAAAGTTGCGAAAAGAATCATTCTAAAAAAAATATGGACATAGGAATAGACAAAGCGGTTGAAAATAATAACAAAGTCAAGAATTGATAAATTTTATTTAGATTCCCCTTGACTACATAAAAGCATCATTTCCATCCACCTTTTAAATATAATTAGCTAAGAAATTCATTCCAACTTTCCAACGTTCTATCGTTCATGTTAAAGATGAATTACTTAATAAAAAGGTGTTAAAATAATAAGAAAGGGCAAGTATTTATAAATTCCATTTACATGGATTTAAGAGCATCATTTCCATGCACCTTTTTAATATAATTAGTTAAGAAATCCATTCCAACTTTCCAACTTTTATTTTTAAGATTAATTAACTAAGAAATCTATTTCAACTTTCTTTCTTTCATGTTTAATTTTAATAAGCAAAAATGAGTAATGATTTCAATAAGTAAATTAAAAATGAATTTAGGAAATGATTCCTTTTACTTTTCAGAGTACATTCTGTAAATAAATGGGTTAAGGTTTCATAATGATTGATTTTAAAATTAATTTGAAAGTGATTAAAAAGATCATTTATCTTCCAAAATATTCTTTTTAAATTTAAGTGTATAGTTTTATTATATATTTAACTACTAATTATTATTAATATTATAATTATTTTTAAATCGATATGAAAATTGGTGGGACCTTTATACGATTAAAATTAGATAAAGATATTATTGACCTGGCTTGAAATAAAAATTTAACAAGATATATGATCAAAATACACATAACAAACCCCATAACTACCAATTAGGCATATTGATTGTATTAGTTAATTTCCATTGAGATTTATATAACATATTATAAAAAATTACTATTATTAGTCATACATTTTACATTATCAGCAAGTTATACCAAAAATATAAATAAAGTAGAAAATTTACTTCCAGTTAGTCAAACGACACCAAAGGCTTACCATGATAGTTTAGAATTAACGCTTCATTATCCAAAAAATCACTCCATTTTGATACCATAGACATAATCATCTTCCTAGCTACTAGACTCGAAGGACCACTTGAAAAAGCCTCCACCACCTCTTATGGGACTTTAATTACCAGTGGTGCCTCCAAAACACCTGAATCTAATCGACCCACTTTAACAAATAAAGTCTCATTCAATCATCATTTACCCATCCATGTGAAGTGGGAGGAATCCAAACTCCCACTTCACATTCTTTATAAACACCAGTTTCCATGCTAGAGCTTCCATAGATGTCTACTCCATTACCCCACCCTTTTATTAATAATAGATACCAGAAAAGAAAAATTTTTGGAAAAACATGCTCACCATTATTCAATAGCACTACCACTATGCACTAATTAACCCTTTATTTGGTGCATTTAACAGTTCCCACAAAAATCCATAAGGATCATCTTCATTACTTTTACCTCTCAATTTCACACATGAGCCTAATGCCAATGAAATAATTTTAAATCAATATATGCCACCCCTGCATAGTCTCTCAACCATTATTTATAATTATCACTCATTATATTTTCCCTTTTATCTGTATCTACATTTGCTAAAACAATATGCCACCTTATTAGACTCCTGAATGTAATGAAACCCCTAATACTTTTTGAAATTACTCAAAAGTGACCATGTTTTGGTGATAATATTATCAATATTCTAAGCTTTAACATTTTACTTCTTCAATTCTTGAATCACAACTAGAAATTCTAATTTGATAACCAAATTCTCCACGATGTAAGATACTCCCAAATCCAGGCCAACCACTAGAGTTTGGGCTTCCACTTCATTATTAGTCTCATCTTTTAATTTAATAGAAGTCATTATTATTAAGGACCCACTACAATATTTCACTACACACACCACACCCAAATCACCTATATTACCTCTACAAGAACCATCAAAATTTAGCTTAAACCAACCAGGGTTAAAAGATTCCTACACCACCCCTAACCTATTGCTCTTATTTGAATTTGTTACTACTGACCAATTAATGGGAGGAATAACTATAATTTTGCACTTACCACACATTATGATATCCCAACTCATAACCTACCCCTTCTTATGTTTTACCTGAGCTGAGACAACCTATGAGATATAAATCTTTGCATCTCATAGGTTTACATATAATGTCCATTCCAAACATTTAAAGATTTGTTGATGCTTTTATTTCCAAATTAACCAAATGAGAATAACTAGGATAACTCCCAACAAACTATACAAGGAATGCTTCACATCTCCATGTTGCCAAGATAAGAAGGACTTATTGAGAGAAGAAGTACACACCCAACACTAGTCAAATTTTTAACACCACTATGAATTACAACACAACATAAAGAGGCATTCAAATAAAAACTGGTTTATCATTTCCTCCTTAGCTTTACACACACAACATCTGGAAGGACCTTGACAACCTATCTTGCATAGTCTATCTTATGTGATAATTCTATTTTGAGTTTTCAACCACACAAAGGTGCCCAATTTCTAGAACCTTTACTTGCCCCAACATAAATTACATGCCTATGCCAATGAGGCATCTATCACTTCCACCATTTGATACCCTAAATTCACTACATAGCATCTTGATTTGGCCCCCAACCAATGAAGCATTTCCTCATTATTGTTGAGAATTGCCTTTAGTTTTGCTAAACATATATAAATAGATCTACCTTGATCTACTAAAAAGGACATGTTTATCAAACTTATCCACTTCTAACTAACCAAACCTTGAGTAATAATAACATACAAATAATCAATGACCTTTCTCCCTAATGGGTTATCAGATAAGATTGATCCTTATCTACATTTGTAATCTCTATTAAATGCCTATATTATTTACAATAATCCAACCAAAAATCAGCCCACCTTCCATTATTTATAGTCCCAGAAACATTCTTAGTAGTAATATATCTATATTTCAATAAGAAATTCCACATATGAGATCCTTTGGGTGGATTTTCAATATACGCCATATTCCATGACACCTCTAAGACATTATATTTGCATCTAAGGATTCTACACCAAAGATAATATAGTTGTTTAACCATAATTCACACAAATGTTTAATATAAATCTTGAGTTTGAAGTTGTAAATTTCTAGTCCTTAGTTCTCCCTTATTTTTTATTTCAAAATATTTCTCATTTGAGCAAGGGAATCCTATCCTTATATGAAACACCTTGCCAAAGTGAATCCTCCATATTCTTTTTAGGGTATTCATGATGTCGTTTCAATGTTAAATAACTCAAAACTAGAAAATCAAAAATGCACTCAAAAAATGTTATTAAAATAATCCTACCTACAAATTATAACTACTTCTATTGCTAGGAGGCCAATTGGGCTTTTAATTTATTAATCAAATCTTCCCACAACTTGAAATTACCTACTCTTGAAAAAAGAGGAAACCCAATATTTTTTATTAGAAACTAATAAACTTAAAAACTTAGGGTTCATGCAATTTCCCTTTGCTTTGAGTCCTTATAATTGACAAAGTAGACCTCTAATTTTCCTTCACTTACTACTTGACCTAAAGATTGTTTATATCTTTTTAGTATATCTTTTAAATTTGTACCTTCTTCAAAAGTGGCATTCACATATAGGAATGTATCACCAAAAAATTGATGATGAGTTAACTTGTCCATCTCATCCACTTTTTTTTCCAAAGAAGCCTCCATTTTGATTTCACCTACTTCACTTCCCTACCAAAAGCCTCAACCATAATAATTAAAATAAAAGTTGATAAAGTGTCCCCATATCTACGGCTTTTTAAATCCCAAACAAAACCCCAAGGGGCTACCGTTGATCAACATGGAGTATTTCAAACCAAACACACAAATAAAAATCCATTTACACCAATCGTTACTAAACCCAAACTTATCCAAAACTTTTAGCATGAAATGCCAATTGACCCAATCATAATCCTTACTAATATATAACTTAATCATCATATCATTTTGATGATTATGTGAAATAGAATGGATAATGTCATGTGTTACAATGATCTTGTCTTGAATATTCATTCTCGACATAAATACCACTTGTTTTTGGGAGATAAATTTTTTACCGCTGATTTTAGTTGACTTTATACAGATTTTGATATAACTTTATATAGAAAATTACATAGAGAAATGGGTAGAAATTCATTGAAACTTACTTGAGATTCCCCTTTGGGAAAAAAGAGAAATGAGAGTGACATTATGATCCAGATCCACTTATCTTTTACATATATATTTTTACACCATATTTAACACATCCTCACCAAAAACCTCCTAGAAGGATTGAAAGAAATACATAGTGACCCCATCTGGTGGGTGGTTCGTTATCCCTTCCCATAGAAAACACCACCACCTAAACCTCTTCAACTGAGAAGGGAGTAAGTAGTTATTTATTTTGCTTTTTTAAGATCAGCTTGGGGATAAAATCCAAATGCACATTTTAGGCCATCAGATTAGACACCTCTTCACCCAAAAATGAATTCTTAAAAATGTCCACAACATCATATTTGATATCATTATAGGAGTCTAACACCTATTCACTATTAGAATTAATGCTTGAAATGTAGGTCACATTCCTTTTAGACCTAATAAAATTATGAAATAAGGCCATATTTATATCATCTTTCTTAATTGAATTCACCCTCAATTTTTTATTCCAATGGATTTATTACCTAACAAGTAGTTCCTCATATTCCTTCATCAAATTTTCTCTATAGAAAAAGCTACAACATCAACCTTCCTTCATCACTGCTTGATTGAGAACCTACAGAACATCTTCAACCTACCCTTTTTATTAGAATATATTTTTTTAAATGTTCCATATAACATATTTTAATAAACCATTTGATGAACTATAACCTCTTAGACATTTTATACATAACTAATCATGTCAATGGAGGATAATTTATCCACCAATCCTTCACTAACTGGAAAAGAGATGGATCCTTGAGCCACATAAATTCAAACTTGAAGGGACACCATTCTGGTAGCCTATCTCTTTCAACCTTGAAAGATATTAGAAAGTGGTCTGATCCTAAAAATTTTAACTCTAAAATTTCCACATTCTAATTATTCTCTAACCAAAATGGATTAATTAAAAATATATATAATTGTTCAGCAATATTATTGAATCCTTATCTTTTATTATTCCAAGGAAGCCAACTAGATTTTGGAATGACATAAAAAAATTCATTATCAACAACAAGCCTACAAAAACTCAACTGTGAAGGCATTGATCAAGCCACACCACCCGATTTTTCATTTGGCTACAAAATTGCATTAAAATCACCCCCAAACATATTTTTTCCTTAGGTCATATATCAACGATCTCTACAATATCCTTCCATAATTGCATATTCAATATAATATCATTCACACCATACAAATTAATAAAGTAAAACTTGTAATCTGAATAATAATGAAAGTACATGTATAATTACCACTAGGGCCCCAAGGCTACAACTTCCACATCAGCCATTAGAGGTGACCAAACTATTACTAATCAACATGATGCTCCAATCACTTCCATAAAGTAACTGCTCCATCTTGACTAGTTTTTATACATCATATTAAATGCTTCATTTGAATTCAACTTAGTTTATTGAATTAGAAGAACATTAGATGTTTTTGCAAACATAAACCAATTTACTAGACACCTCTTCTTAGGAGAATTAAAGCCCCTAACATTCTAGGGGATAAACTTAATAATACCCTAAGGAGTATTTCCAACCCTCGATTACCAAACTCCGAATATTATTTGAAAGTGCCTTGCCTACCTTCCAAAAAAACTCCAACCACCTTTTCCTTACCATATTTTTAGCCCATTTTATATTTAGGACCCGATTTAGGGTGTGACAATGAACATTAAACCATGAAAACTGAAATAGTCTCATGATAATTTAGCTTTTCCTCATTTTTATCAACGTCCTCCTCATCTGAAGCATAGTCTTTTTCCTCACCCTCATTAACGCTAAATGACATTCTAAGTGCCTCAGTCCTTAGGGACCTTTTAAATTGAATGTCTTGAGGAAGCTGTAATAAATATTGAATCATCTATGATTATTTATGAATGAATTCACACCACATAATCAATGAAGTAGGGAAGATCTCACTCCCTTGATCTAATATATTTGGCAAGTCTATGTCTCCCCAATCTTTAACCTTTGTTCTTGAGAAATCATCACCTTTTCATTTTCCTTATCTAAACATACCAACCCCTTCAGAGCTAAGTCTAGCATCCCAAATTCTTTCTTCCATACACATTTCATATTTACTTGGTTGCTCAAATGAGCCTTCCACTTGAATTTGAAAAAAAATTGCACATAACCTAGCCAATGACAATAAAAGAATATGAAATGGAATTTTTTAATGCCCACAACTTAGTTCCAAACCCACCCTTGGTATATGATCACTATTCTTCCTAGGATATCCCTGTCAAAATGAGATGCAAATTAGTGGGAATTATTTTCCTTATTATAATTTATTCTTAAAATTAATTAATTTTTATTATTTATATGATTTAAATTCAAATTTTAACAATATTTTCATACATATCAATTTTTAATAATTTGAAAAGGTGATGGACAATTCGAAATTTCTATTCCAAATCTACCAAAACATACATGTTTTAAATTTGTTTATATAAATGGTATTATATTTTATATAAAATAATTCATATATATTTAAAATTAAATAATAGTATTTTATTAAGAGTCTCAAAAAAAAAAAAAATTATAGTTCTACATTATAATTATGATAGTTAATATATATTAATTATCCCTTTAATACTTAAACCTATTAAATCGGAACAAAAATACTAATAAAATACCTATTAAATTGAAATAAAAATATTTAAAAAAAAAAAAAAAAAAATCAAAATTCAAAATAAATCTGTTATACTTATAATGCTCCAAACTATAATTATAATTATAAACTAAAATGCATATATAAAAATTGATTATATATATACTTACTTTCATTTTTAATTAATATAAAAATTTATAATAAATATAAGATTAATAATTAGTTTAATAAACTCTCTATTTTCATTTTTAATTAATATAGAAATTAATAATAAATATGAGACTAATAATTAATTAAAAAAACTCTCAATATTTTATTTATATATATATATATATATATATATATATATATATATATATATATATATATATGATCAATAATGTATTTTTATGTTTTATATTATATATTACAATTTAAATTTTAATCGATTGTAAATGTCTATTATTTAAAAAATTAATATAAAGTAAAAAAAAAATCAACAATTTTTTATTTAATATATAATGCATTATCATCAAATGTTTATATAAATATTATATTTCTATTTAAATTTTTCATTTTAAATTATTTTACAAATACTGAATATATATATAAATATATAAATATATAAAATTTAAAAATTAAAAATTAAATAAACTTAATCTTCTTAATAATAAATAAAATTATACATTATAATTATGTTCAACCTCAACCTTTAATAATATAAAAATTCTTTGAAAGACCGAACCTCTTCAATCTCTTGAATCAACGACTTTTTTAACCAGTAATCACATAGTAGAAGAACTCGTCACCCTTTATAAAGTCAATAATTTATTTTTTTAACAATGGTTGTGGGGCTTCTGGTGGGACGTACGACCCATAAAAACGCATTAAACCGAGGTACGAGCTGACCTCTTCCACGAAATAAATCTCAAACGACAGCTGACATCTTCCGCGCAATAAATCTCAAACGACAGCTGACATCATGCGCGCAATAAATCGATTAATTGCTTAAAAAAAGCCGTCTCTTTTTATATTGTTCGAGTTCCTGTATCTCATACCACCTCGATAGTCTTTCCTATTATTACCTTCTTTTACCGGCAGATTCGTCCAGTCCGTTTTAAGTCTATGCAATGGCTGCAAAATCTTCACTATGCTTATTATTCTTCACATTCTTCTCTATATCTGCTAAGCCAAGTAAAACCTTGTCTGTTTTACGAACATGGTGTTCTATGCACACGAAACAACGAGAGGTCCCAATGCGACTGTAAGTGTAATTGGAGGAGTGAATGCGAGCTCTTCAAATATGTCATCCTTTGGGACGATATTTGTCATAGACGACCCTATCACACAAGGACCTGAACACACCTCCAAGCTATTGGGAAGAATTCAATGTTTGGAGGCCAATTCAGATCACAGGGGCACTAATTTTCATCTGGTTGCCTCTGTAATCTTTGATAATGGAAGCACAATGGATATGAGTGGAGTAATTAGAACTCTATTGGACCAAAGGAAGCTGTCTGTGGTTGGAGGAACTGGACGATTGAGACATTCTCGTGGACAAGCCCTCGTTAACATTGTAGCATTTGATGGTGTGGTTCTGACATTTAAGTTCAATGTTACAATTCGATCATATTAAAAGACAGATGATATTTATCGAATCATAAAGACAGTCCAAGTCGTCTCCAACATCCAACCTTCCCACTAGTAAACCATTGTGTGACAGAAATTAATGTTAGCCCTGGTGTCTTTGTCATTTGACAGCTGCTTTATCTCTTTTTATCCTTTTCTTCAGCAATGGTAAAGACCGAATTCACGAATTCTTAAACCTCCTTTGATCTACTTTCAGATAATTGTGTTTATTGGGATAAATTATTGGGAAATTCATACTCATATGATATACTTATCTTGTTTACCCGGAGAACGTATAAACTCCACACAATGGAATCATTTTAAGAGACCGCTTATTTTCTTACTATAGTAATGGTCCGGGGGCATGAATATGAAACAGTATTGAGTGCATGAATATGAAACACCGTGTTGAGTGGCTAAATATTTTTTTAAATGGATTGTATATCTTTACATGCCTACGAATATTTTTCTTCAACCTATCTTAAAAAACTTTTCTATTAGAATATGTGCGATAGCATCTAGAAGAAATATGTTTCAATTAGAATATTGCTAAATATTCTTATAACAAGTATGTTTCTATTAGAATATTGTTAAATATTTTTATAGCATTTAGAAGAAGTGTTTAAAATATAAAATTGATTTTTTCTGATACAAATTTTATGTCACTTATAAATTTTAATGTTTTCTTTTTTTAATCCAATTTTTAAGATTCTTTTACGAATGTATATGGTAATTTTTATTGAGAGTTATTTTACATTTATATTAACTAATTTTTTAATATAAATTTAATATTTTTATTTGTATTCAATTTAAAATGTCAAAAAGTGATGATAAGAATAATTTATTTTTTAAAAGGAGAAACACTTCATTTTTTTAGATAAATTTAATATTTTTATTTGTATTCAATTTTAAATGTCGAAAAATGGTAATAAGAATAATTTATTTTTTAAGAGGAGAAACACCTTAATTACTACTTATTATTGATTATTTTTTGACATCTAAAAAAAATTAATTTAATTAAGTTATCATTTTCTTTCTAGCATTTTATATTGAGTTTGTCAAATTATTTTATATATATTTATTATTAGGTTTCATCTAAAAATATTAAAGTAAGTTGTTTCAACACCTTATCAATATATTAATTGTGAAAGGTCTTAAAAAAATAAAAAATAAAAACAAAACATTTAAAACACATATTTCATAAAAAAATTAAAATAAATCTATAAACAACTAAAACCTAAAAATAACTAATAAAATAGTATCTCAAAACAATGAAAAATAATAAAATCCATAACCCATTCTATCTAAACAAATATCATACAAAAGTTCTTGAAGAAAATTATATATAGAAAGGAATCTTTCAACAACACGAATAAAAAAGATCTAAATTCTAATATGTCGAGTTCACTGATTGGCATATAAATTCCATCAGTTTCTTTAATCAAATTATTTGACAAGGTTTGAGTGTTGTTCATAAAAAATTTATTTAAAACCTTGCCCTTCATATTTACAATATTAAAATCCTCAACAGTAATAAGATCTGAAATGTCATAACCAATGTCAAACAAAGATGTGAAAAGAATCATTCTAAAAAATTTAGTATATGAACATAGGAATAGAGAATTCGGCTTAGAATAATAATAAAGGGAACTATTCATAAATTTAATTTACATGTCCCTAGACTTTATATAAGCATAATTCCATACACCCTTTTAATATAGTTAGTTAAAAAATCCATTTCAACTTTCTATCGTTCATGTTTAAGATTAATTAGTTAAGAAAAGGGTTTAGAATAATAAAAAAATAAATATTCATAAAATTCATTGATATATCTTTAAATTTTATATAAATATTATTTCTATTCATCATTTTAATATAATTAATTAAAAAATTTGTTTCAACTTCATATCTTTCGTATTTAAGATTAATTAATTAAAAAATATATTTTAATTTTTTATCCTTCATGTTTAACCTTAATAAGTAAAAATGAACAACAATTTAAAAAATAACTAAATTAAAAATAGACTCAAGAAATTATTCCTTTTACTTTCACAAGTATATTTTATAAATAGATGGGTCAAAGTTTTATATTGATTAATTTTAAAATTAAATTGAAATAGATAAAAAAATATCACATGCCTTGCAAAATATTCCTTTTAGACCTAATTCTATAGGTTTATTATCTACTACTACTACTACTACTACTACTACTACTACTACTACTACTACTACTAAGATAGATATTAGGGTTTGTAGGACCCCTACCAAAATAAATGTAGATAAGGAGATTATTGACCTAACTTGAAAGAAAAATATAACAAAGAATATGATAAAAATATATAAAGAAAGCCATATAACTATCAGTTAACCATATTGATTATATTAATTAATTTTCATAGATGTGTATACAATATATTCCAAAAAATTCTATTATGAAACATACATTTTGCACTATCAGCGAGCTATACCAAAAATATAAACAAATTAGAAAACTTAATGCTAATCAGTCAAACAACACCAAAGTCTTGTTTCCCTAACTTAGAATTAACACTTAGTTATCCAAAAAATCACTCCCTTCTGACACCACAAACATAATTTTCTTCCCAATTGTGAGACTTAAAGGACCACCCGATGGAGCCCCTGCCATTTCCTCTAGGACTTTAGTTACTAGCAGTGCTTCCCAAGCACCTAAATATAATCAACTCACTTTGACCAACAAAGAATTATTCAACCATAATTTACCCATCTACCACAGATTCAAGAACAAACCTCTATTAAGGCCTTGAGCTACAAATTTGATAACAACCTGATCAAGGGACCTATGCACCTTCATCCATCTCTTCAACTTAGGGATGAGGGATTTGAGTGTTGCCAAGTCTAGGAAAACCACACAATATTCATGCTCAAGTGATGATGAATAAGGTCAAAACCCATCTAATTCCTTTGCCAAATTCAACATGGTAACAAACCTCGCTTCTTGGGCCCTAAAAATTGATCCCATCACTTTATCAACTACCCATGCTATCTTTTCCAAGGGTACCCCAAAAACATGATTTAATTGTATATAGAAACACATTACCAGTGAATCCCATCTCCTACATTACACTTCTTCCAACCACTAGTGGCCACGCTATAGATTCTATAGATGTCTTCTCCACTATCCCACCATTTTATAGAGAATTGAGACCACATAATTAGAAAACATATAAAAATATGCTCACCCTTATGCAATACTATTGGTACTATGCACCGATTAATCCTTTGCTCAGTGAATTTAACACTTCCCACACCAAACCATAGGGACTATCATAATTAATTTAACCTCTCAATTTCACGCACAAGCCCAATGCTGATAAAATAATTTTAAATCAATATATGCCACCTCTACATAGTATTTACACCTTTATTTATAATCTTCACTCCTTGTATTCTCCCTTTAATCTATAGCTATATTTGATAAAATTTCCATCACCTTATTAGACTCCTCAAAATAGTGACAGCCCTACACTCTTTAAAATTACTCAAAAGTGACCATGCTTTAGTGATAATGTTATAAATATTCTAGGCTTTAGCATTATGCTTTTACAATGCCTAAATCACAACCAAAGAGTCTCCTTAAATTACAAGATTCTCCACTCCATAATCTACCACCAATTCCATCCTAGCCACTAGAGTTTGGGCTTCTTCTTCATTATTGGTCACATTGATTAATTTAATTAAAATTTATATTATTAAGGACCCACTAAAATATTTCACTACACATCCCACACATAAATCACCCAAATTAAATATACAAGCACCCTCAAAATTTAGCTTCAACCAACTAGGGCTTAGAGGTTCCTACACCACACCTGACCTACTGATCCTATTTGAATATGTTATTACTAGACCATTAACAAGAGGAATAATTAAAAGTTTTAATTTACCACACATTCTCAAATCCCAAATTTTAATGTGTCCCTTCTTGTATTTTACCTGAGCTTAGACCACCTCTAAAATATAAATATTTACAACTCATAAGATTACATATAATGGCCATTTCAAACCTTCAAAGATACATTGATTTATTTCTTTCCAAATTGACCAAATATTAATATCTAGGCTAACTCTCCATAAAATATATAATTAATGCTTCACATCTCCATGTGGCCAAGATGAAAAGTCCTTATAGAGAGAAGAAGTCCCAGCCTAGCACTAGTGAAATTTATAACACAACCATGACTAACACCACACCATAAAGGAGAATTCAAATAATAAATGGTCTATCATTTCCTCCTTAGCTTTATAGATATAACATATGGAAGGACCCTAAAAACCTATATTACATAGCTTATCTTTTGCTAAAATTTTGTTTCAAGCTACTAGACACACAAAGGTGCCTACTTCCTAGAGTCATTCCTCCCCCAACATAACTTAGTTTCCCAAGCCAATGAGGCATATGTTACTTATGCCTTTTGATACCTAAAATTTACTACATAGAGCCCTAATTTGGCCCCCACCTAGTGAATAATATCCTCATTATTACTATTTTGTTTGGCTAAACATGAAAAATAACTCTACCTTGATCCTCTAGAAAAGGCAAGTTTATGAAACTTTTCCACATTTTACCAATTAGACCCTAACTAATATGCACTTCAAAATAATTAACGACATTGATCCCCTAATATGTTATAAAATATGATCAAACCTCACCCATATTAGTAATTTCCACTAAATTCCTATGTTTTTTCAAAGAATACAACAAAAAATCAGCCCACCTTCCATTACTGATAGTCCAAGAAATATGCTCAGTGATAATATATATAGGCTTCATCAAGATATTAAACATATGATAAACTTTGGGTGGATTTGGATTAGACAACATAATCTATGACACCTCCAATCCAAGATGTTTATTTTGAATGATTCTACACCAAATGGATTTTTTTTTGTTCAACCATAATTCACATAAATTTCTTCCCCAAAGCTTGATTTTGAAGTTGCATACTTTTAGTCCCTAATCCAAAATTATTATTTTTATTCCAAAATTTGTCCCATATGAGCAAGGGAATCCTCTTCTTGTATGCAACACCATGCCAAAGGAAATCCTTCATAATTTTATTTAGGATTTTTACCACGTGGTTGAACTACTAAATAACCTAATAAATAGAAAATAGGCAATGGATTCTAAAAATATCTTATTAGAGTAATCCTATCTACCAAAAAAAAACACTTCCATTGCTAGGAGGCCAATTGTGTTTTGAATTTATTAATCAAATATTCCAACAACTTGAAAATACCTACTCGTAGAAAAATAGGAACCCTGATATATTTACTTAGATACTTACAAACTTAAAAACCTAGGGTCCTTACAATCTCCCTTTACTATGACTCCTTATAATTGATAAATTAGAGCTCGGATTCGCCTTCACTTTCTACTTAACCCGAAGCTTGTTTATTTTTTTATTATATATTTCAACTCCTAATTTTCTTTGATAATGGTATACCCAAGAAAGATGGTATCATAACCAAATTGATGATGAGTTAATTTGTCCATCTCATCTAATATTTTTCTTGAGAATCCTCCCTTATGCCTGTATTTACTTCACTACCATACCCAAAGCCTCATCCATAATAGTGAAAATAAAAGGTGAAAACTATTCCCTATTTGAGACTTCTCAAATCCCTAAATAAACCTTGAGGAGTTACCATTTATCAACACAAAGTATTTCAAACCAACCAGAAAACTAAAAATGCATTCACCCCAATCTTTATGAAGCCCAAACTTATCCAAAAATTCTAGCAAGAAAAGCCAAATGACCTGATCATAAACCTTACTTATATCTAACTTAACCATCATACCTTTATAATGATTATGTGAAAGATAATGGATAATCTCATATTCTACAATGATCCCCTATTGAATATTCATTATTAGCATAAAGACCACTTGTTCTTGGTAGATCAATTTTTTAGCAATGATTTGAGCTGATTTTCTATAGATTTAGATATAAATTTATATGCTAAATTATAGAGAAAAATTGGATAAAAGTCATTAAAACTTACCTAAGACTCCCCTTTAGAAAAAATAAAAATGTGAGTGACATTGAGATTTGGAGCCACTTTTATTTTACAAATAGATTTTTCCACCATATTAAACACATCCTCACCTAAAAAGTCCCAAAAGGATTTAAATAAATATGTAGAGAACACATCTAGTATTGGTACTTTGTCCTTTCCCATAGAAAACACCACCACTTGAACCTTTTCAAGTGAGAAGGGACTAAGTAGTTGTTCATTTTTATTTTCTTAGATTAGCTTAGGGATAAGATCCAAATTCATATTATGGGACATCATATTAGACAC
>JARHVA010011372.1:0-35000 GCA_037957365.1 Torreya grandis | reverse complement strand
TAACATTTACAATTCCTTATATAACTAAATCAAGTAACCTACAATATTTAATTGTACCACTTTGTTGGTCCATCCACTTTGAATGTGTTATCTATAAAATAAATATTATTTTTGATATGATTATGCACCAATATGACTAGCACAATACAATGCTTCTATTCAAAATGATTATTCAAGGAACATACACTACTATTAAATCATAATATATCAAAACAATGAGATTAATTTTAAAATTTCAGGAAAATCATGTGAATTATCCATTTCTATTGCTTGTACCAACAAGCATTATAAAATTTAATTTTAATCCTTAAATAATAAATTCAATCCTTTGCATACCTATAAAATAAATGATACAATTTGAAGGGAATCACTTACAATTTCAAAAGAGTATTTAAAATATATGTACATTGTAACTAAAGTGCATTGCATTTCATAGGCCAAAAGGTATTGAACCATATATTGACAAAGATTTAGGAGAGGTCTTGTCATAACTTAAACGTGAGATATTTGGTGTGAGATGTATTATTATCATACATGATTTAGGTTAGGTTCCTCTAGTATGTAATATAAAAAATCATTTTCGAACATCATATGGTCTGAACATTTGATAGACCTTTAACATTGTTATTGAATTATACATAGTTTATAAATCAAAAAGTTGATCTAGGCTATGTATTTTTTGAAATATATAGTTAAATATACATAATATTGATCCAAGAGTTGACAATTAAAATTTAATTATATTTCAAATTAATGTCTACTTGAATTCTAAATAGAAACTATCATTTCATATATAAACTCACATATATGCAATGATGTACATTGGCTTCGAAACATACCAAGGAAATGTTACAATAATGAAGTATGTCATTTGCATAAAACATAATAGGAAAATAACTTTCTAAATATTGATAGTGACCAATTACAATAAAAATATTTTATCCAAACAAAAATAAATTATGCTTACATCTAATTTATATGTTGAGTTTGGCTGGGTCAATGGTTCTCTTGACTAATTTCATGCCGTAGTTTATAGAACTCATAGGAAACCGTAAAAAATGTCATTTTTTTCATATTACATATAAAAATTATGTACATTATTATAATGGGATGCAAATAATTGTAAAAGTATGCCAATCTTCCCCATTAATTTAAAGGATCCATAATAAAATTATATTGAAAATGGTATTGGATCTGATAATATATAAGTCATGGGAAGTGATATTAGAAGAATAAATGATTCATATTAGTATTAATAAACATAAATAACTAAATTTTAGTTTGACATCATAGGTGGTATCCATGAAATACCTTCATATTTCACATCCTTTAACTTCTTGACTAATATGAAAAAAGCAATGATGAAGTGTACGTCCATATAAATAAAAAGAAGAGAAATAAAGATCAATAACTACATTTGTTATCATAATTTAATCTTAAATATAATGTTATTTATCTCTCTCTCTCTCTCTCTCTCTCTCTCTCTCTCTCTCTCTCTCTCTCTCTCTCTCTCTCTCTCTCTCTCTCTCTCTCTCTATCATTGTTTATATTTATCATTTCTTGTGACATTTATAATATTAAAGCATTGAAAAAATTTATTAAAACTTTGGAAATTTAAAGCAAAGGGAAGTTAAAGATGAATTTTATCATACATAATCATCATCATTATCATCATCATCATCATCATCAACATCATTTTCATCATCATCATCATTGTCGTCATCGTCATCATCATCATCATCATCATCATCATCATCATCATCATCATCATCATCATCATCATCATCATCATCGTCGTCGTCGTCGTCGTCATCGTCGTCGTCGTCGTCATCGTCATCATCATCATCATCATCATCATCATCATCATCATCATCGTCGTCATCGTCGTCGTCATCGTCATCATCATCATCATCATCATCATCATCATCATCATCATCATCATCATCATCATCATCATCATCATCATCATCATCATCATCATCATCATCATCTTTATTTTTTTCATAAAATTATATATGTCTTTAGCGTCAAACTAGGTTATTTATCCTTTCTGAATAGATTATTGGTTTGAAAATGTGAGTGTTAATCCTAAAAAATTCTTTTAGTTATGATTTGGTTTGTTGGCTATTGGTAACACAATATTTTCACTTATCTAAGCTAGATATTGAAAAGGAGGTTTAGATAATTCTTTGTATATTATTTATGTATTTTTAATATGTCAACATGTATATAAAAGAGTTTGGGTATTTAGGTAGTTTATTCATACCATTCTATATTTGAAATGACTTGTTATTTACTTAAAAATAGGACTAAGGTTTTAAATATTGTATTATTTTTATTCCTAGACATGCATAAATGAGAGATTTGGATTATAGATATTATTAAGTTAGCTTGAATTAGTGTCTTTTTATGAATGCTAGAAGATTATTTTATACACTTTTTTAGATAAAAAATTGTCCGTATGTACATGCTTATGATTTCTATGAGGTGGGTTAAAGAGTGGAAATTTAGTCTTTATGAGATGAGTTAAGATCTATCTAATGTGAATATGATGAGGATATTTTTACATGGTTTTTTTTTTAAAAAAAAATTAATATGGTACTAATTTATGCATTGGCTTTATTTATTATAGATAATCATATTTTTAAAAATTTCAATAAAATTGCAATGGAAAAACATTGCGCATAGTTTTTTGTATCCTAATGGTAAAACTTGTTAGATTATAAAGGTAAGAATAATTTGGTTTAAAAAAGTGAGAAAGAGATGTAAAAAATCATCAAGGGAAAGTTTGTGCAATGTAGTTGTAGAGCGGAAGAATCATTTAACCTTTTGTGCCACATGTATACTTTATATTTGGTCAACTCAAAATTTTGGCACATCTTTATCACCACTATATTCCCATTATGAGTTACTATATGGTAGGATTAGAAGGTTATAGAAAATAAAGTTTAAAAAATGATGATGCTATAATTTTCCATTCCTTAGGAAGGATAAATTAACTAAATGAAAGGATACCATGTATATTGGTTTTATTTTATGAAATACATAAGCAAAAAAATTGGTTATTAGAAACCTTTCTATTGTTTTAGTTTTTAAAAATTGAGTGAAATTGGAAAACACTTTAAACATAGTTCATGAGTTTATGTGGCACTTTTCTATTATGTTATCATTATAAACTTAAGCGTATGTTTCTTGTCAATGATCACTAGCCTAATATCCACCATTGCCTTGTGCACATATTTATTTTAAACATTAATTACTACAAGTTCATGTTACTGTATTATGATTCATCATCAGAAGAATCAGATCTACTAATACAAATATTTGAATAACATTGATAGATATTAATCCATTTTTATTATATTTTATGATTTTATATTAATTAGTGATATATAGTTTCAATTTAGTTACTCTATTACATTTGACTAAAATAAAATAGGAAATATTAGATAAAACATAGAGAGTGAGAAAGAACTAGATTGTATTCACAACATACATTACATTCTTTGAACAATATAGGAAGGCCTATTGAATAGGCAAAGAAATGGGCCAATCGAGAAACATGTGAAAAGGGTGGTTAAAACAATTAACATCGGCTAGCATGAAATAGCTAAGCCCATTAAATAAAATAACCTCCTAACCTAAGTGGTTAAGGCAACTAACCAAAGTCTAATTATCTTTGTCAATAACCCCAGGTAAATACATAATTATGGTAACACCCTCCCTTAATGACAAAATTAGAAATAAGATCAAGGTTGTCCTTGAATTTTATGAACTTGTCTGAACCAAGTGGTTTGTTCATTATATTAGTTGGTTGCTTTGTAATAGGGTAGTAGAAGACACTGATGTCTTCATTTCTAACCAAATGTTAGAATTAATGATGATAAACCTCAATGTGTTTGGTTCTGTCATGGAATATTGGATTCTTTACCATCTTTACAACACTCTAGTTGTCATAGAAAATTAGAGTACACTTTGATGGCTCAAACTAAATATTCTCCAAGATTTTCTTTATCCACATAGTTTCACAACCTGTATTAACCACAACTTTATACTTTACTTTTGTTAAAGATAATGCCACTGTAGTTTATAGTTTTATCTACCATGAGAAAACTCCTAAACCAAGAGTGAATACATAACCTATTTTAGATTTCTTTGAATCTACTAATCCTACCCAATTAGATTCAAAATATCTTGAAAGTTTAAAATCTACATAATTCTCATATAATATGCCAAAGTCAAGATTACCTTTGACATATCTTAATACCCATTTTGTAGCTAACCAATGTACATCATGTGGTTTATACATGAAGCGAGATATAAAACTCACTAAAAAAAATATCCAATCTAGTAGTAGTTAGGTAAATGAGACTACCCACTAGTTTTTGATACACTATTTCATTAACAAGAGGTGAATCTATGTCAACTAAAATTTTAGCTCCAAATTCCATAGGTGTGTGAGTTGGATAAAAATCCACCATTCTAAACCTTTCCATCAATAATTTAGCATACTTATTTTGTGACATAAATACAACACAATCACCTTGCCAAAACTCAAAACCTAAATAGTATTTCAGTAATCCTAAGTCTATCATGTCAAAATTACAACAAATATAAGCCTTCATTTGTTGAATGAGACTAGCACTACTCCCAATGATGGCTATATCATCAACATATACAATAAGAATCAAGATATCATGACTGAACACCTTTACATAAAGAGTTGGTTCAAAGTTACACATTTTGAAACTAGACTCCTTAAGGTATGTATTTATCTTCATATACAAGGCTCGAGGAGCTTGTTTAAGTATATACAAGGACTTGATCAACCTGTAAACAAGATGTTCCTTATCAAGACCCTGAAAACCCTATGGCTGAATCATGTAGACTTCCTCATCTAGATCTCCATTCAAGAAATCACTCTTGACATCTATTTGCCATCCAAAATAAGTAGTAATATCAACAATCAAATGAAAATTTGCCATATTTATAGTAGGATCAAAAGTCTCTTCATAATCAACCCCTTCATTTTATGCATAACATTTTGCAGCATGTCTAGCTTTGTGTTTATCCAAGGAACCACCTAATTTACATTTTACATTGTAAATCCATTTATAATTGATGGATTTCTTTCCTAGTAGTAGCTCCATGAGCTCCCAAGCCTTATTTTTCATCAATGAATCATATTCTAGTTACATGGATGATTCCCACTCATGATTCCCTTTGGCCTCTGAAAAATAATTATGCTCAAATACATGTGAAATGGCATTTGTTACATCAAAATTGTCATGCTCACATCTATTGCCAAACTAATTTCTTGATCTCAATCTTCTTCCTTCCAAACCTTGTGGTAAGTTTCCCTCCTTTAGTGCTTTCATTATGGTAGAATACCACTTTGGCTTCTTGGGTTATTCTATTAAAACCTCATAATGACCTGCATTAATTCCCTCCTTGGAATGTGATTCCACTAATAAACTAGATTCCTACTCAACTTTCACACCACAACTTATAATAAAATCCTTAGAAGAAAATAGTGACTAAATATCTGAAACTATACCAGTTTCTATGAAGTATGGTATCTTTTCATTTACTATGGCATCTCTATTAACCACAACTTTGTTAGTAGAAATATCAAGTAATCAGTAGGTTGTTGACTACTCACTATACCCAACAAACATGTATGTTTCATTTTTCGCATCCAAGTTACTTATATTTTGAATAGGAATAATTAAAAAAGCTACACAACTAAAAATTTGAAAGGTACTTACATTTAGAGTTTGACCCGACCAAGCCTCCTATGGAGTCATATTCTCCAATAATTTTTTAAGACTTTTATTGATGATGTACATTGTCATATTCACTACCTCTACCCAATATCTATATGCGACATTTTTGCTTTGGACCATATAGTGAGCCATGCCCATCATCATCCTACTTTCCCTTTCAATAACTTTGTTTTATTGCGTAGTGTAAAGGGTAGTATAATTTATGTGTATACCTTCAGTGGCACAAAAATCGAAATATTTTGAGATAAACTCACCCCTATTATCTATCCTAAGAGATTTCACTGACCTTCCTACCTATTTTTCAGCCATAGCTTCCCATGTAATGAGGTTAGAAAAATAACCAGATTTATTCATTAGAAAGTATACCCAATTTTTCATAGATAAATCATTAACCAATAATAGAAAATAATAGGCTCTAAAATGGGTAGGTGTTTGCATTGGACCAAGTAAATCCACATGTATTAGATCTAATACTCCTTTAGTTCTCAAAGCTTTACCAACATCAAATTAATTTCTAACTTACTTCCCAAAATGGCATCCAATACATACATGATGACTATCCCGAATAGAAAGAATTCCCTTAACCATCTTAGTCATGATCAATGTTGTCAAATAATAGAAATTCAAATGCCCATACCTTTCATATTAGAGTGAACTTGTGTTATCAACCACTGCAACTGCACTTTCCTTTGCTCTTTATGGATCAACAAGATTATACAAGCCTTTCTCACCAATCCTAGTAGTAATATTCTTGTTATCTCTGTTAGTAACTAAACATTGTTATCTTTGAAATTTTACAACAAAATCCTAATTTGAAGTGATCTCACTAATTGAAAGGAAATTTTTGTTCATATCATGCACATACCTAACATTCTTAAATATATACTAAATTGCACTATTAAATCTGATCTAAAAATTACCATATCCCTTCACGAAATGAGTTCTACCATTTCCCAAAGATACAGATTCATAACTACTATCATTTTCAACAAAATCCACATTACAATCCTTATGGTATGTATAGTAAAAAGATGCCCCTGAATCAAAGTACCAAACTCAATCCACCACAGAATTACCATTGGAAGCCATGAAAATAAAATCATGAGATTTTTCCTCACCTTCACCTTTATCTATATTCGTATGATGAAATTTATTTATGGGATTAGCCATATCCTATTGTCTTTTCCTATAATCTTTTTTAATATGACCAAGTTGCTTACAGTAAAACCATTTCCACATAGATCTCTTATTAGAACCACTTAATTTTGAAGTTTCTATCAGAGAACTAGTAGTTTTACCAAACTACTTACCTTACCCTTGATTAATAATGCATTATCTATAAAAGTAGATGTAGACAACACTATCTGTTCCTACCATCTCTCCTTCTGTAATAACAATGTGGATAATCTTTTAAATTCCAAAGTCTACATCTTAGTAATCATGTGTAAGGACTCCACAAATGACTCAAATGAAGGTGGATGATTTTGCATAATCAGAGTAATCAAATCTTGATCATCAATAGGCTTCTACACAACCTTCAATTGATCATTGATGTCCTTGATGTGTAACAAAAAATCAAAAATAGAGCCACGTTCTTGCATCTTAGTAGAAAATAAAAAATTCTTAAAAAACAATACCCTAACATATTTAGAAGCTTGGTATTTAAAATTAATAGTAGTCCACAAAACTAAAGAAATGGTCACATTTCTAACCTCTGAGATCAGAATATCTACTACTAATAGTTTTAATAATATAAGAGTCTCACGATGAGATTTATCATAGTCTTTGGTACCTATGGTAGGCCTTTGCTTTTTATCAAGCACTATTTGATCAAGATTCTAATATTGAAATATCATTAAAATATTGTGACTCCACAAATTAAAATTTTTGCCTATCAATTTTTTGTGAATTTGGCAACAAGAGGTATTGTGAACTAGCCATTTTGACCTAGTTTTTATAAAAAATGCAAATATTCAAACAAATATAATGTTTTTACATAAAATTCCTCCTACCCATTGATTCAAATCATAAACTCATCAATACCTCCAATTTTTAGCAAAATACTCAGCAGCATTTGAGAAATTTTAAACTTTCCATCTTTAAAACCACTAAAAAAAGGACAAAAATAATTAAATCAGGAGATCTACAACTCTAATTTCAAAAATTCCTTCTCCATCAACTTTTAGATTAAAAAAACTTGAAAAACCATAAAATTTTCAACTAATATGAATTTATGGTTATCTCTAAACACAATTCAATGTGTTCCTCTAGGCAAAACCTTAGGTAAAAAATTAATTTCTAAGGTTTGAAAATATAAATTGAATTTCGCAAATTTAGAAAAATATGCACCTTATTTATGATTGGCTAGAATAAAACTTAGAATAAAATCTTGCATGAAATAAATCAACCAATCAAAAATGATCTGTGCAAATTGGCCAACCTATAAAAATTCAAATGTAGATTTAGAAAAAACTACTCAGCCAAATCAAATGTCATCAGATCCAATGAGATTCTCTCATAAAATAGAAATTTTTAGAACCCTAACACATCAAAAATAGTTCCTAAATAAAAATTTGTTCTCTTCCCCAAACTGTGCAAAAATGATCAACTAGAAAACTTCAAATGTAATTTTCAAATAAAATACTCAGTGAAATTTAATTCTATCTAATCCAGCAGATGAATTCTAAGCCAAAGAATTTTAAAGAAATAAGAATCATAAAAATAGTGCTAAAATGAATTTTTGGGATTTTCCTTCAAGTTAAATGGTTGGTCATAGGGCAAAAATTAATTTTTTTCCTCTCACAACTCTTTATTGAGCTCTTCACACTCTTCCATAACAAGACCATCTTATTTTGCTTCACATGCTTCCTCCCAACCTTCCTAAACTGCAAGCTCTAAATACCATATTAGATCAAACATAGAGAGTGAGAAAGAACTAGATTTTATTCACAACATAGATTACATTCTCTAAATAATACATGAAGGCCTATTAAATAGACAAAGAAATGAGCCACCAGAGAAACATATGAAAAGGATGGGTAAAACAACCAACATCAAATAGCATGAAATAGCTAAACCCATCAAACAAATTAACCTCTTAATGCAAGTGGTTAAGGTAACTAACCAAAGACTAATTACCTTAGTCAATAACCTAAGGTAAATACATAATTACGCTAATAGGAAAAAAATCCAAACTTCACGTTATATATTATATATCATAATTTAGATAAAAAATACTTTATAATGGTCAAATAAATATCAAATTTAATTATTTTTTCTTTTTTTATATATAATTGAGGGTTAAAAGTGGAACCTTACCCATAATACATTTTGAGCCAAAAACATCATTTTCCTTTGATAAATCCATGAGGGAATGAGAATTACAAAACTACCATCATAGGCCAAATCCAAAACAAGACCAAGTACACAGCTACTACATGTAATCTATACCAACATTAATCGTGCATGGAGTAATACATAATAATCTAGTAGTAGAAAAAAAAAACCCTCATAAAACCAACCATACTAAATTAGAGAAAAGACATGAATTTAGTGTTACTTCCCCCTAGGACAGACCTCCCAATTCTCCCCTGCCACCATAAGACCAATCATTACACTATTAGAACCATTCACTATCACTTCATCCTATGTCATTACTCCCAGCACACCTTAGAACACCTTCACACTAGACTCTAACATGCTCCTTGATTATGAAACCAAACCAATCCTAGCATTTACTCCTCCACTTCCTCAAAATAAATTTGTATAACCAAATCTCACACAAGGGGTGGTAAACCCATGATACCTTTGAAGATCGTAGTTATCAATGTAGTTATGTTCCACACCCAAGTCGAGGATTGGTAAGCCATCTCTGACCCTAATGAGAGTATGGGGGCCCTCATGGTCATAATGTTCACCATAGGTATATGCCTTCTCAAGTGCTCTAGTCCCCTAGTGTGCTCCTGAATTTGTTTCACAAAAGCTAGGAATTTATCCAAATGAACATCCAATTTCTAGAACACAAAGAGGCATATAAATCTAGTTGTTTCCTCACCTAAAAATGAAATATTGACTTATATTTTGAGAGGGAATTCTTCAATAGATTTCACAACCCATGCTATAAAATTCCACTAATAGAAAATTCTTAGGAAAGACTAATGCTAGGTTCGAATTCACCTTGACACTAAGTCTAATTTCCAAGAAAACATATCCCACCATTATTTTGATGGCATCAAGGATTTGACCTGATTGCACCAAAAAAATATGATTAATTTTAATGTCACTAACTTAGCCTTCAAAATACATATCTTGATGCTCTACACCCACCCTCACCAAAGGCTCACTCAGAACTAGCTGTATGAACTAGTCCATTATTATAAAAGGACATGCAAGGATCTTTTTAAGCAGATGTAAATCTCCCAAAAGCACTACACACGAGCAAGGTAAATGGGCTATGAACAAAATTATTAATCCTTGATTATCGCTAGCCAATTACTCAATGAGCCCATAACAAAAAATACATCATACACATAAATGATTAGATCTGCTAAAGTTAAACATTCACCAAATATCCTCTTGGACACTCCAATCAAAGGCTCATGCATGTATTTTAATTAGAACCAAAGGGGGGGGGTCATAAGTGACACACCCCAAGAGTTGCCACTAATAAAGTCATCAACCTTTTCAATAGATTGATTTTCTAGAAAATATGCATCACAATTTTCCCTTCATAGTAGAAATAATTAGTTTCCCAAATAGAAAAGGAATGTAGATTATCCTTTTATTTCCCCATAAATATTTAATGTGTCATGCACATGCATGTCTATTGTGTAGTGCCTATATTAAGATCATGGAGTCCCTTTCGATTCCCCTTGGATAACCGCTTTAGAAATGTTGTACTGAACTACCATATTGATCCCCAAGGACATTATTTGATCCTCTGCTTCATTTTTGGTCTCATAAATTAATTTGAAAGAAGCTGCCTAGATCAAAGAGCCTATGCAATACCATATGGTACATCCTCATGCTGAGGCTCTAAGATTTCCTTGGGAAGCCTATCAAAATTAAGTTTGAAGACTTTGGGGGGAGGCAAAATCTAGTCTACGTTACTCATCCTTTGAATATTTTTATTTGATACGATTGACCCATTAACAAGGGGAGATTTCATTAGCAACCAAATAGATATAATTTTCTTGTCCCAACCATAAAGAATGCCACCACTTTTTTTGGCATGATTTTACCTAACTTTAGACATCACAATCTCGGCTCTTCACAAGATTTCTTTTAATTGACAAGATTTGTTTTCAAAAATTCTTTGATTTCTTTCTTCAATAGATTCTAACATAGAATGGTTGGGCAAGCCACCCAAAGTTTGACAAAGGCATTCTTTAGATGACCCTTAGGCCAGGAAGAAATAACTTACAATAGATATCTCAGACTAGCCTAGCCTAGCCCAAACCTAGTGCATATCCAGTTCCAATATTTAGTAGTAAATGGACATCCAAACAATAGACCATTAGCATCTTCTCCAACTGAGAAACAAATGCAACACTAAGATTGAACTTCAAACTCAATCTTATAAAGTCAATCAACGGTTAGAATTTTATTTCACATTGCTAACCATGTGAAGGCACTAGCCTTAGGTAAGCCAATCTTGTTCCAGCACAACAACATCCCCCAGTGAAAAGAAGCATCCTCATAGGTAGACATTTTATATCCGAAGTTCATGGAAGAGTTTCAAGATTTAGCACCAATCTAATGTTGAGAGTATCTTCTGTATTAATGGAAAAACCAAATCGTGAAAGTACCAAAAAATATTTCCTTCTACCTGTCTAGAATGTGAATATCCTCCAACTTTTTCTTAAAATTGTTAATTAATCATTATGTATTCATAGATATTACAACTAACTACCAACCCATGGTTTTTATTTTACAATGTATAACTATATAATAATTAATATATTATCACTTAATATATAAAATACTAAATAATCAAAATATATTTAAATGTTGTGTATATATTTAATATATAAATATATCAATGAAAAATTTAATACCTATACAAATGACAAACAATTAATTAATATTTCTTTTTAAATGTATAAATATATATTTTAATAAATTTAACTAAATAATTAAAAATAATTATTAATTAATATTTTAATGGGAAATAATTAAATAAAATTAATAAAAGATAAACGACCTTTAAAAAATTAATTGTGTATATAATACAATACACAATTATCCATTGCATACTTTATTCGGTAATTTTTTATTGGTGGGGTGAGCGGGGGTTGGTATGTGCATTCTTTAGTTAGTTTAATGATGCACAGGAATATTTTTCATTAAAAAATTACTTATGTATATAATACAATACACAATTATCCATTGCTAATTCATGTTGATGTTAATTTGTACCCGAAAAAATATACAAACTAATAACTGCCAGCTTTTCCTAGTATACATATTCTTTAATACTTTAATTTTGAAAGATAAGATACAAATTCACTGCGATTTCTGATTCGCTGCACTGCAATTCACAAACTGTGCATCCCCTTTATTATTGGCAACCAATTCTATGCTGCAATATAATGGATATAAATGTCATTAACTTTAAGTTGGTGGAGTTGTCGATTTGGTATACTTGTTCTAGGTCCTGTCCTCGTTTGTGGGATCCAATAAATGTCGTCATTAAGATGGTGCGGTACCTATCAATTAATTAAATTTAAAAATCTCTTGTATTTAGATTTTTAAGAAAGTTATTGAAAGTTATACATTCAGTTGATAGATTTGATAAAATTTGTGATTTTATATTTAATTTCATACTGAATTTTTATTATAAATTTTTAATAAATGAAAAAATTAATAATTAATTTAATAAATTTTTAAGATAATATATTAATTTTGTAAAATGATATATATATATAATTAATATCGAAAATGATAGTAAATATAAAATTATTATAGAAATTGATAATAAATATAAGACTATTAATTAATTTAGTAAATTTTTAATATATAATTTTCACATTTTATAAAGTTATTACATACTTTCATTTTTAATTAGTATAAAAATTGATGGTCAGGGTGTAAATATCTATTACTTAAAAAATTAATAAATGATAAAACATTTTAACAATCTTCTATTTAATATATAATACATTATTATTAACTATTTATATAAATATTATATTTTTATTTCAAATATATATTATAAATTATTTTACAAATACCTAAATTAAATGATTTTTAAAAAATTTAAAAAATTGAAAAAAATTAATCTTTTTAATTATAAATAAAAGTCTACATTATAATTATCCTCAACCTTTGGTACTATAAAAATGCTTCCAAGACCAGACCTCTTCAATCGCGACAGTTGTATCAACATAAATTAAAACTTGTGACAAGAGTCAACGACTCTGTTTACCGGTAATCAGATCGTAGAAGAACTCGTCACCACTAACAAAATCATTAATTTCTTTTTATTCAAAGGTTGTGGGCCTTCTGGTGGGACGTACAACCCATAAAAGCCAGTGACGAGCAGTTAATGTTGAAGCTTTGTTTCACTCGTTTATTTGAAAATTAAATCTCAAACGACAGCTGACCTCTTCCGCGCAATAAATCGATTAATTGCTGTTAAAAAAAAGCCGTATCTATGTATTTTGTTCGGGTTCCTGCATCTCATATCACCCCTATACTCTTTCCCATTATTACCTTCTTTTAAGTCCAGTCTGTTTTAGATCCATTCAATGGCTGCAAAATCTTCACTATGCTTATCATTCTTCACATTCTTCTTCGTTTTAATATGTTCTTCTGTATCTGCTAAGCCAAACAAAACCTTACGTGCCACAGCAAAGAACATGGTGTTCTATGGGCACGAAACCACGGGAGGACCCAATGCGACTGTAAGTGTAATTGGAGGATTGAATGGAAGATCTTCAAATATGTCATCCTTTGGGACGATATTTGTCATTGACGACCCTATCACACAAGGACCTGAACACACCTCCAAGTTATTGGGAAGAATGCAAGGGTTGGAGGTCAATTCAGATCACAGGGGCACTAATTTTCATCTGGTTGCCACTGTAATCTTTGATAATGGAAGCACAATGGAGATGACTGGAGTAATTAGAACTCTTTTGGTCCAAAGGAAGCTGTCTGTGGTTGGAGGAACTGGACGATTCAGACATTCTCGTGGACAAGCCCTCGTTAACATTGTAGCATTTGATGGTGTGGTTCTGACATTTAAGTTCAATGTTACAATTAGATCAAATTAAAAGACAGATGATATTTATCGAATCATAAAGACAGTGTAAGTCGTCTCCAACATCCAACCTTCCCACTAGTAAACCATTGTGTGACAGAACTTAATGTTAGACCTGGTTTGTTTGTCATTTGACAGCTGCTTTATCTCTTTTTCTCCTTTCCTTCAGCAATGATAGAAGACCGAATTTACGAATTCTTAAACCTTCTTTGATCTAGATTTTGATAATTGTGTTTTTTGGGATAAATTATTTGGAAATTAATACTGATGTGATATACTTATCTTATTAACCCGGAGAACGTATAAATTCCGCACGATGGAATTAGTTTTAAGAGACCGCTTATTTGCTCACTATACTAATGATCGGGGGGCATGAATTTGAAACACCGTGTTGAGTGGCTACATATTTTCTTCTAAATGCAGTGTATATTTTTACATGTCTATGAATATGTTTCTTCAACCAATCTTTAAAAATTGTTTCTATTAAAATATTGCTATAGCATCAAGAAGAAGTATGTTTCTATTATTATATTGCTAAATATTTCTATAGCGTTTAGAAGAAGTGTGTTTAAAACATAGAATTGATTTTCTATGTAATTAACAAATTTTGATGTTTTTTTTTTCTTTTTTAATCCAAATTTTATGATCCTTTTACAAATGTATGTGGTATTTTTTATTGGGAAGATACATTATATATGTATAAATTAATTTTTTATATAAATTTAATTTTTTTATTTGTATTCAATTTAAAACATCAAAAAATGGTGATAAGAATAATTTGTTGTTTAAGAAGAGAAATACCTTAATTACTATTTATTTTGTAACATCTCAAAAAAAATTAATATGAATAAGACATTAATTTCTTTTTGTCATATTATTTTGGGTTTATCAAATTTATATCTCTCTATACATATATAATTGAATTAATAAATTTTGAACTAAAAATTTAAAATATAAATTATTTGAAAATAAAACTATTTAAAAAAAAAAAATCAAAAAAAAAAAATTATAAGAAATTAAAATTTTAAAAATATTACTAAAATAATATCTCAAAAAACTAAAAAATAATAAAATTCACAAACCATACTATCTAAACAAATGTTTTACAAAACTTATTGATGAACATTATATACACAAAAGAATCTTTCAACAACCTGAATCAATAACACCTAAATTCTAATATATCGAGATCATTGATTGACATATAAATTCCATAAGTTTATATAATCAAATTATTTGATTGGGGTTGAGTGTTGTTCATAACCAATTTACTTAAAACTTTGCCTTCATATTTATAATATTAAATTCCTCTATATTTATAAGATCTCAAATGTCATAACCCATTTCAAACAAAGTTGCGAAAAGAATCATTCTAAAAAATATATGGACATAGGAATAGACAAAGCGGTTGAAAATAATAACAAAGTCAAGAATTGATAAATTTTATTTAGATTCCCCTTGACTACATAAAAGCATCATTTCCATCCACCTTTTAAATATAATTAGCTAAGAAATTCATTCCAACTTTCCAACGTTCTATCGTTCATGTTAAAGATGAATTACTTAATAAAAAGGTGTTAAAATAATAAGAAAGGGCAAGTATTTATAAATTCCATTTACATGGATTTAAGAGCATCATTTCCATGCACCTTTTTAATATAATTAGTTAAGAAATCCATTCCAACTTTCTATCTTTTATTTTTAAGATTAATTAACTAAGAAATCTATTTCAACTTTCTTTCTTTCATGTTTAATTTTAATAAGCAAAAATGAGTAATGATTTCAATAAGTAAATTAAAAATGAATTTAGGAAATGATTCCTTTTACTTTTCAGAGTACATTTTTTAAATAAATGGGTTAAGGTTTCATACTGATTGATTTTAAAATTAATTTGAAAGTGATTAAAAAGATCACTTATCTTCCAAAATATTCTTTTTAAATTTAAGTGTATAGTTTTATTATATATTTAACTACTAATTATTATTAATATTATAATTATTTTTAAATCGATATGAAAATTGGTGGGACCTTTATACGATTAAAATTAGATAAAGATATTATTGCCCTGGCTTGAAATAAAAATTTAACAAGGTATATGATCAAAATACACATAACAAACCACATAACTACCAATTAGGCATATTGATTGTATTAGTTAATTTCCATTGAGATTTATATAACATATTATAAAAAATTACTATTATCAGTCATACATTTTACATTATCAGCGAGTTATACCAAAAATATAAATAAAGTAGAAAATTTACTTCCAGTTAGTCAAATGACACCAAAGGCTTACCATGATAGTTTAGAATTAACGCTTCATTATCCAAAAAATCACTTCATTTTGATACCATAGACATAATCATCTTCCTAGCTACTAGACTCGAAGGACCACTTGAAAAAGCCTCCACCACCTCTTATGGGACTTTAATTACCAGTGGTGCCTCCAAAACACCTGAATCTAATCGACCCACTCTAACAAATAAAGTCTCGTTCAATCATCATTTACCCATCCATGTGAAGTGGGAGGAATCCAAACTCCCACTTCACATTCTTTATAAACACCAGTTTCCATGCTAGAGCTTCCATAGATGTCTACTCCATTACCCCACCCTTTTATTAATAATAGATACCAGAAAAGCAAAAATCTTGGAAAAACATGCTCACCATTATGCAATAGCACTACCACTATGCACTAATTAACCCTTTATTTGGTGCATTTAACAGTTCCCACAAAAATCCATAAGGATCGTCTTCATTACTTTTACCTCTCAATTTCACACATGAGCCTAATGCCAATGAAATAATTTTAAATCAATATATGCCACCCCTGCATAGTCTCTCAACCATTATTTATAATTATCACTCATTATATTCTCCCTTTTATCTATATCTACATTTGCTAACACAATATGCCACCTTATTAGACTCCTGAATGTAATGAAACCCCTAATACTTTTTGAAATTACTCAAAAGTGACCATGTTTTGGTGATAATATTATCAATATTCTAAGCTTTAACATTTTACTTCTTCAATTCTTGAATCACAACTATAAATTCTAATTTGATTACCAAATTCTCCACTATGTAAGATACTCCCAAATCCAGGGCAACCACTAGAGTTTGGGCTTCCACTTCATTATTAGTCTCATCTTTTAATTTAATAAAAGTAATTATTATTAAGGACCCACTACAATATTTCACTACACACACCACACCCAAATCACCTATATTACCTCTACAAGAACCATCAAAATTTAGCTTAAACCAACCAGGGTTAAAAGATTCCTACACCACCCCTGACCTATTGCTCTTATTTGAATTTGTTACTACTGACCAATTAATGGGAGGAATAACTATAATTTTGCACTTACCACACATTATGATATCACAACTCATAACCTACCCCTTCTTATGTTTTACCTGAGCTGAGACAACCTATGAGATATAAATCTTTGCATCTCATAGGTTTACATATAATGTCCATTCCAAACATTTAAAGATTTGTTGATGCTTTTATTTCCAAACTAACCAAATGAGAATAACTAGGATAACTCCCAACAAACTATACAAGGAATGCTTCACATCTCCATGTTGCCAAGATAAGAAGGACTTATTGAGAGAAGAAGTACACACCCAACACTAGTCAAATTTTTAACACCACTATGAATTACAACACAACATAAAGAGGCATTCAAATAAAAAATGGTTTATCATTTCCTCCTTAGCTTTACACACACAACATCTGGAAGGACCTTGACAACCTATCTTGCATAGTCTATCTTATGTGATAATTCTATTTTGAGTTTTCAACCACACAAAGGTGCCCAATTTCTAGAACCTTTACTTGCCCCAACATAAATTACATGCCTATGCCAATGAGGCATCTATCACTTCCACCATTTGATACCCTAAATTCACTACATAGCATCTTGATTTGGCCCCCAACCAATGAAGCATTTCCTCATTATTGTTGAGAATTGCCTTTAGTTTTGCTAAACATATATAAATAGATCTACCTTGATCTACTAAAAAGGACATGTTTATCAAACTTCTCCACTTCTAACTAGCCAAACCTTGAGTAATAATAACATACAAATAATCAATGACCTTTCTCCCTAATGGGTTATCAGATAAGATTGATCCTTATCTACATTTGTAATCTCTATTAAATGCCTATATTATTTACAATAATCCAACCAAAAATCAGCCCACCTTCCATTATTTATAGTCCCAGAAACATTCTTAGTAGTAATATATCTATATTTCAACAAGAAATTCCACATATGAGATCCTTTGGATGGATTTTCAATATACGCCATATTCCATGACACCTCTAAGACATTATATTTGCATCTAAGGATTCTACACCAAAGATAATATAGTTGTTTAACCATAATTCACACAAATGTTTAATATAAATCTTGAGTTTGAAGTTGTAAATTTCTAGTCCTTAGTTCTCCCTTATTTTTTATTTCAAAATATTTCTCATTTGAGCAAGGGAATCCTATCCTTATATGAAACACCTTGCCAAAGTGAATCCTCCATATTCTTTTTAGGGTATTCATGATGTCGTTTCAATGTTAAATAACTAAAAACTAGAAAATCAGAAATGCACTCAAAAAATGTTATTAAAATAATCCTACCTACAAATTATAACTACTTCTATTGCTAGGAGTCCAATTGGGCTTTTAATTTATTAATCAAATCTTCCCACAACTTGAAATTACCTACTCTTGAAAAAAGAGGAAACCCGATAGTTTTTATTAGAAACTAATAAACTTAAAAACTTAGGGTTCATGCAATTTCCCTTTGCTTTGAGTCCTTATAATTGACAAAGTAGACCTCTAATTTTCCTTCACTTACTACTTGACCTAAAGATTGTTTATATCTTTTTAGTATATCTTTTAAATTTGTACCTTCTTCAAAAGTGGCATTCACAAATAGGAATGTATCACCAAAAAATTGATGATGAGTTAACTTGTCCATCTCATCCACTTTTTTTCCAAAGAAGCCTCCATTTTGATTTCACCTACTTCACTTCCCTACCAAAAGCCTCAACCATAATAATTAAAATAAAAGTTGATAAAGTGTCCCCATATCCACGGCTTTTTAAATCCCAAACAAAACCCCAAGGGGCTACCGTTGATCAACATGGAGTATTTCAAACCAAACACACAAATAAAAATCCATTTACACCAATCGTTACTAAACCCAAACTTATCCAAAACTTTTAGCATGAAATGCCAATTGACCCAATCATAATCCTTACTAATATATAACTTAATCATCATATCATTTTGATGATTATGTGAAATAGAATGGATAATGTCATGTGTTACAATGATCTTGTCTTGAATATTCATTCTCGACATAAATACCACTTGTTTTTGGGAGATAAATTTTTTACCACTGATTTTAGTTGACTTTATACAGATTTTGATATAACTTTATATAGAAAATTACATAGAGAAATGGGTAGAAATTCATTGAAACTTACTTGAGATTCCCCTTTGGGAAAAAAGAGAAATGAGAGTGACATTATGATCCAGATCCACTTATCTTTTACAAATATATTTTTACACCATATTTAACGCATCCTCACCAAAAACCTCCTAGAAGGATTGAAAGAAATACATAGTGACCCCATCTGGTGGGTGGTTCGTTATCCCTTCCCATAGAAAACACCACCACCTAAACCTCTTCAAGTGAGAAGGGAGTAAGTAGTTATTTATTTTGCTTTTTTAAGATTAGCTTGGGGATAAAATCCAAATGCACATTTTAGGCCATCAGATTAGACACCTCTTCACCCAAAAATGAATTCTTAAAAATGTCCACAACATCATCTTTGATATCATTATAGGAGTCTAACACCTATTCACTATTAGAATTAATGCTTGAAATGTAGGTCACATTCCTTTTAGACCTAATAAAATTATGAAATAAGGCCATATTTATATCATCTTTCTTAATTGAATTCACCCTCAATTTTTTATTCCAATGGATTTATTACCTAACAAGTAGTTCCTCATATTCCTTCATCAAATTTTCTCTATAGAAAAAGCTACAACATCAACCTTCCTTCATCACTACTTGATTGAGAACCTACAGAACATCATCAACCTACCCTTTTTATTAGAATATATTTTTTTAAATGTTCCATATAACATATTTTAATAAACCATTTGATGAACTATAACCTCTTAGACATTTTATACATAATTAATCATGTCAATGGAGGATAATTTATCCACCAATCCTTCACTAACTGGAAAAGAGATGGATCCTTGAGCCACATAAATTCAAACTTGAAGGACACCATTCTGGTAGCCTATCTCTTTCAACCTTGAAAGATATTAGAAAGTGGTCTGATCCTACAAATTTTAACTCTAAAATTTCCACATTCTAATTATTCTCTAACCAAAATGGATTAATTAAAAATATATATAATTGTTCAACAATATTATTGAGTGCTTCTCTTTTATTATTCCAAGGAAGCCAACTAGATTTTGGAATGACATAAAAAAATTCATTATCAACAACAAGCCTACAAAAACTCAACTATGAAGGCATTGATCAAGCCACACCACCCAATTTTTCATTTGGCTACAAAATTGCATTAAAATCACCCCCAAACATATTTTTTCCTTAGGTAATATATCAATGATCTCTACAATATCCTTCCATAATTGCATATTCAATATAGTATCATTCACACCATACAAATTAATAAAGTAAAACTTGTAATCTGAATAATAATGAAAGTACATGTATAATTACCACTAGGGCCCCAAGGCTACAACTTCCACATCAGCCATTAGAGGTGACCAGACTATTACTAATCAACATGATGCTCCAATCACTTCCATAAAGTAACTGCTCCGTCTTGACTAGTTTTTATACATCATATTAAATGCTTCATTTGAATTCAACTTAGTTTATTAAATTAGAAGAACATTAGATGTTTTTGCAAACATAAACCAATTTACTAGACACCTCTTCTTAGGAGAATTAAAGCCCCTAACATTCTAGGGGATAAACTTAATAATACCCTAAGGAGTATTTCCAACCCTCGATTACCAAACTCCAAATATTATTTAAAAGTGCCTTGCCTACCTTCCAAAAAAAACTCCAACCACCTTTTCCTTACCATATTTTTAGCCCATTTTATATTTAGGACCCGATTTAGGGTGTGACAATGAAAATTAAACCATGAAAACTGAAATAGTCTCATGATAATTTAGCTTTTCCTCATTTTTATCAACGTCCTCCTCATCTAAAGCATAGTCTTTTTCCTCACCCTCATTAACGCTAAATGACATTCTAAGTGCCTCAGTCCTTAGGGACCTTTTAAATTGAATGTCTTGAGGACGCTGTAATAAATATTGAATCATCTATGATTATTTATGAATGAATTCACACCACATAATCAATGAAGTAGGGAAGATCTCACTCCCTTTATCTAATATATTTGGCAAGTCTATGTCTCGCCAATCTTTAACCTTTGCTCTTGAGAAATCATCACCTTTTCATTTTCCTTATCTAAAAATACCAACCCCTTCAGAGCTAAGTCTAGCATCCCAAATTATTTCTTCCATACACATTTCATATTTATTTGGTTGCTCAAATGAGCCTTCCACCTGAGTTTGAAAAAAAATTGCACATAACCTAGCCAATGACAATAAAAGAATATGAAATGGAATTTTTTAATGCCCACAACTTAGTTCCAAACCTACCCTTGGTATATGATCACTATTCTTCCTAGGATATCCCTGTCCAAATCCATTTGAATCGTAACCTGCACATAAGGGGATAGAATACCATCTTTAGACACTGAATCAATCTCAATGAAAGTGCCCAACATACTTCCCAATGCAGTTAAACATTCTTTATCCTAATACTCCATTGGGAGACCATAAAAATAAATCCATATCAAGAACCCATTTTGAGTTAAAATGGGATTAAATTTAGGGCACTACCTTTGTTTCCATATCTCTAAACTATCCATCAACCAAAATGAAGATTTCAAAAAGCCTTATTTGTCTTCCCCATAGCTAAAAACAACCAAAAAAAACTTGAGGAAGAAAACACAACTTATAATCCTTCCCCCAATGTCTATAGATCTAATCTTCAACTTCCCCTATTATTGGCCATTTCCATATGCACATGATGATAAGGACACATTCAGAAATAATTAGGAAATTTGAGGTAAAGGATTTTGATTCCTAGTCCATGTCCACTAGCTCCCTCACCTACAAACCATCCTTTGATCTTCGCTTATGCAATTCTCCATTATTTTGAATGGGTGCCTCACTCTTACCCTCCTCCCACTTCTAGTCCTTACCATGTAGAAGTGCAATAACTTCCATTTCCATAAGCTTCATAGAAGATTGTACCCTCCCCTTTAAACTGGCTTACTAATCCTCCCATAAAATTTCTTCACCCTCAGATCCCACATCTTGTAGACTGACACTAGAATCGAATCCCAACGAATATTGGGTCTCATGAATTTCATCCTCCACTTCTCTCAAATGAACCCTTCAACAAAGAAAACCCCCGCCAACTGAAAGGGTTTTTATTTTATTTCCTTCTTACACACATGCCTATTCTTGCCCCTAATATTACATCATTTCATCTAAACCTCACATCCATAATTTTATTAAAACCCTAAAAACTATGTGAATAAAAGAACCTATCATTCTTTTTTTGAATCCACTAAATTTTTAAAAAAATCTTCAATAAATTAATTTTAAATTAACATAATAATAAATAAAATAATATAAATATAAATCAATTATTACAAACATAATATTAAAAAACACACACACATACATATATATAAATGATTTATATTTATTTTATTTTAATTTAATAATTATCATAAGATAAATAGATTTACTAATATACAATTATCATAAACATGTACAATATAATGTACCAAAAATAAATACATATAATTAAATATAAAATTATAATTTAATAATTAATTAATTAATTAAATAAATAAATAAATATAAATATAAGGGTCTCAAACTTATAATGTTTGTGTATTAAAAAGTCATTATAAATAAGATGCGTAAATTTTCTCACAAACTTTTGACACCTATCACACTTAAATATTAAAGTGATATGAATTTATTTCTAAGATTGCAAAAAAAAATTGTGACATGATAACAAAGAACTTATAGAGTCCCTTTATACATGCATGATTGTTAAAATATGATATCAATGTTGGTTGATGTGTTTCTTCTCATTTTATCCTTCATTGTATTTTATATATAATAACGCATGTCTTCTTACAATGAGCTAAAAATATTATATTACGAGTGTCAAATATAAAATATTGTGGGTTTACATTAGAATTATGGTGGTTAGTGTGCATCAACCTTTTCATACTGAAACCCATTCAATTGAAATTAAGATGGTATCCAAAAAACACGTTAAATTGAAATAGAAATGTCAAAGCAAAAATTCAAAAAAATAATAATTCCATTATATGTGGTCTGAGATCTCCAAACTATAATACTAATTTGAAAATGAGATGCAAATTAGTGGGAATTATTTTCCTTATTATAATTTATTCTTAAAATTAATTAATTTTTATTATTTATATGATTTAAATTCAAATTTTAACAATATTTTCATACATATCAATTTTTAATAATTTGAAAAGGTGATGGACAATTCGAAATTTCTATTCCAAATGTACCAAAACATACATGTTTTAAATTTGTTTATATAAATGGTATTATATTTTATATAAAATAATTCATATATATTTAAAATTAAATAATAGTATTTTATTAAGAGTCTCAAAAAAAAAAAAATTATAGTTCTACATTATAATTATGATAGTTAATATATATTAATTATCCCTTTAATACTTAAACCTATTAAATCGGAACAAAAATACTAATAAAATACCTATTAAATTGAAATAAAAATATTAAAAAAAAAAAAAAAAATCAAAATTCAAAATAAATCTGTTATACTTATAATGCTCCAAACTATAATTATAATTATAAACTAAAATGCATATATAAAAATTGATTATATATATACTTACTTTCATTTTTAATTAATATAAAAATTTATAATAAATATAAGATTAATAATTAGTTTAATAAACTCTCTATTTTCATTTTTAATTAATATATAAATTAATAATAAATATGAGACTAGTAATTAATTTAAAAAACTCTCAATATATATATATATATATATATATATATATATATATATATATATATATATATATATATATATATATATATATATATGATCAATAATGTATTTTTATGTTTTATATTATATATTACAATTTAAATTTTAATCGATTGTAAATGTCTATTATTTAAAAAATTAATATAAAGTAAAAAAAAAATCAACAATTTTTTATTTAATATATAATGCATTATCATCAAATGTTTATATAAATATTATATTTCTATTTAAATTTTTCATTTTAAATTATTTTACAAATACTGAATATATATATAAATATATAAATATATAAAATTTAAAAATTAAAAATTAAATAAACTTAATCTTCTTAATAATAAATAAAATTATACATTATAATTATGTTCAACCTCAACCTTTAATAATATAAAAATTCTTTGAAAGACCGGACCTCTTCAATCTCTTGAATCAACGACTTTTTTAACCAGTAATCACATAGTAGAAGAACTCGTCACCCTTTATAAAGTCAATAATTTATTTTTTTAACAATGGTTGTGGGGCTTCTGGTGGGACGTACGACCCATAAAAACGCATTAAACCGAGGTACGAGCTGACCTCTTCAACGAAATAAATCTCAAACGACAGCTGACATCTTCCGCGCAATAAATCTCAAACGACAGCTGACATCATCTCTTTTTATATTGTTCGAGTTCCTGCATCTCATACCACCTCGATAGTCTTTCCTATTATTACCTTCTTTTACCGGCAGATTCGTCCAGTCCGTTTTAAGTCTATGCAATGGCTGCAAAATCTTCACTATGCTTATTATTCTTCACATTCTTCTCTATATCTGCTAAGCCAAGTAAAACCTTGTCTGTTTTACGAACATGGTGTTCTATGCACACGAAACAACGAGAGGTCCCAATGCGACTGTAAGTGTAATTGGAGGAGTGAATGCGAGCTCTTCAAATATGTCATCCTTTGGGACGATATTTGTCATAGACGACCCTATCACACAAGGACCTGAACACACCTCCAAGCTATTGGGAAGAATTCAATGTTTGGAGGTCAATTCAGATCACAGGGGCACTAATTTTCATCTGGTTGCCTCTGTAATCTTTGATAATGGAAGCACAATGGATATGAGTGGAGTAATTAGAACTCTATTGGACCAAAGGAAGCTGTCTGTGGTTGGAGGAACTGGACGATTGAGACATGCTCGTGGACAAGCCCTCGTTAACATTGTAGCATTTGATGGTGTGGTTCTGACATTTAAGTTCAATGTTACAATTCGATCATATTAAAAGACAGATGATATTTATCGAATCATAAAGACAGTCCAAGTCGTCTCCAACATCCAACCTTCCCACTAGTAAACCATCGTGTGACAGAAATTAATGTTAGCCCTGGTGTCTTTGTCATTTGACAGCTGCTTTATCTCTTTTTATCCTTTTCTTCAGCAATGGTAAAGACCGAATTCACGAATTCTTAAACCTCCTTTGATCTACTTTCAGATAATTGTGTTTATTGGGATAAATTATTGGGAAATTCATACTCATATGATATACTTATCTTGTTTACCCGGAGAACGTATAAACTCCACACAATGGAATCATTTTAAGAGACCGCTTATTTTCTTACTATAGTAATGGTCCGGGGGCATGAATATGAAACAGTATTGAGTGCATGAATATGAAACACCGTGTTGAGTGGCTAAATATTTTTTTAAATGGATTGTATATCTTTACATGCCTACGAATATTTTTCTTCAACCTATCTTAAAAAACTTTTCTATTAGAATATGTGCGATAGCATCTAGAAGAAATATGTTTCAATTAGAATATTGCTAAATATTCTTATAACAAGTATGTTTCTATTAGAATATTGTTAAATATTTTTATAGCATTTAGAAGAAGTGTTTAAATTATAAAATTGATTTTTTCTGATACAAATTTTATGTCACTTATAAATTTTAATGTTTTCTTTTTTTAATCCAATTTTTAAGATTCTTTTACGAATGTATATGGTAATTTTTATTGAGAGTTATTTTACATTTATATTAACTAATTTTTTAATATAAATTTAATATTTTTATTTGTATTCAATTTAAAATGTCAAAAAGTGATGATAAGAATAATTAATTTTTTAAAAGGATAAACATTTCATTTTTTTACATAAATTTAATATTTTTATTTGTATTCAATTTAAAATGTCCAAAAGTGATGATAAGAATAATTTATTTTTTAAAAGGAGAAACATTTCATTTTTTTACATAAATTTAATATTTTTATTTGTATTCAATTTTAAATGTCGAAAAATGGTAATAAGAATAATTTATTTTTTAAGAGGAGAAACACCTTAATTACTACTTATTATTGATTATTTTTTGACATCTAAAAAAAAATTAATTTAATTAAGTTATCATTTTCTTTCTGGCATTTTATATTGAGTTTGTCAAATTATTTTATATATATTTATTATTAAGTTTCATCTAAAGATATTAAAGTAAGTTGTTTCAACACCTTATCAATATATTAATTGTGAAAGGTCTTAAAAAATAAAAAATAAAAACAAAACATTTAAAACACATATTTCATAGAAAAATTAAAATAAATCTATAAACAACTAAAACCTAAAAATAACTAATAAAATAGTATCTCAAAACAATGAAAAATAATAAAATCCATAACCCATTCTATCTAAACAAATATCATACAAAAGTTCTTGAAGAAAATTATATATAGAAAGGAATCTTTCAACAACACGAATAAAAAAGATCTAAATTCTAATATGTCGAGTTCACTGATTGGCATATAAATTCCATCAGTTTCTTTAATCAAATTATTTGACAAGGTTTGAGTGTTGTTCATAAAAAATTTATTTAAAACCTTGCCCTTCATATTTATAATATTAAAGTCCTCAACAGTAATAAGATCTGAAATGTCATAACCAATGTCAAACAAAGATGTGAAAAGAATCATTCTAAAAAATTTAGTATATGAACATAGGAATAGAGAATTCGGCTTAGAATAATAATAAAGGGAACTATTCATAAATTTAATTTACATGTCCCTAGACTTTATATAAGCATAATTCCATCCACCCTTTTAATATAGTTAGTTAAAAAATCCATTTCAACTTTCTATCGTTCATGTTTAAGATTAATTAGTTAAGAAAAGGGTTTAGAATAATAAAAAAATAAATATTCATAAAATTCATTGATATATCTTTAAATTTTATATAAATATTATTTCTATTCATCATTTTAATATAATTAATTAAAAATTTTGTTTCAACTTCATATCTTTCGTATTTAAGATTAATTAATTAAAAAATATATTTTAATTTTTTATCCTTCGTGTTTAACCTTAATAAGTAAAAATGAACAACAATTTAAAAAATAACTAAATTAAAAATAGATTCAAGAACTTATTCCTTTTACTTTCACAAGTATATTTTATAAATAGATGGGTCAAAGTTTTATATTGATTAATTTTAAAATATAATTGAAATAGATAAAAAAATATCACATGCCTTGCAAAATATTCCTTTTAGACCTAATTCTATAGGTTTATTATCTACTACTACTACTACTACTACTACAACTACAACAACAACAACAACAACAACAACTACTACTACTACTACTACTACTACTACTACTACTACTACTACTACTACTACTACTACTACCACTACTACTACTACTACTAAGATAGATATTAGGGTTTGTAGGACCCCTACCAAAATAAATGTAGATAAGGAGATTATTGACCTAACTTGAAAGAAAAATATAACAAAGAATATGATAAAAATATATAAAGAAAGCCATATAACTATCAGTTAACCATATTGATTATATTAATTAATTTTCATAGATGTGTATACAATATATTCCAAAAAATTCTATTATGAAACATACATTTTGCACTATCAGCGAGCTATACCAAAAATATAAACAAATTAGAAAACTTAATGCTAATCAGTCAAACAACACCAAAGTCTTGTTTCCCTAACTTAGAATTAACACTTAGTTATCCAAAAAATCACTCCCTTCTGACACCACAAACATAATTTTCTTCCCAATTGTGAGACTTAAAGGACCACCCGATGGAGCCCCTGCCATTTCCTCTAGGACTTTAGTTACTAGCAGTGCCTCCCAAGCACCTAAATATAATCAACTCACTTTGACCAACAAAGAATTATTCAACCATAATTTACCCATCTACCACAGATTCAAGAACAAACCTCTATTAAGGCCTTGAGCTACAAATTTGATAACAACCTGATCAAGGGACCTATGCACCTTCATCCATCTCTTCAACTTAGGGATGAGGGATTTGAGTGTTGCCAAGTCTAGGAAAACCACACAATATTCATGCTCAAGTGATGATGAATAAGGTCAAAACCCATCTAATTCCTTTGCCAAATTCAACATGGTAACAAACCTCGCTTCTTGGGCCCTAAAAATTGATCCCATCACTTTATCAACTACCCATGCTATCTTTTCCAAGGGTACCCCAAAAACATGATTTAATTGTATATAGAAACACATTACCAGTGAATCCCATCTCCTACTTTACACTTCTTCCAACCACTAGTGGCCACGCTATAGATTCTATAGATGTCTTCTCCACTACCCCACCATTTTATAGAAAATTGAGACCACATAATTAGAAAACATATAAAAATATGCTCACCCTTATGCAATACTATTGGTACTATGCACCGATTAATCCTTTGCTCAGTGAATTTAACACTTCCCACACCAAACCATAGGGACTATCATAATTAATTTAACCTCTCAACTTCACGCACAAGCCCAATGCTGATAAAATAATTTTAAATCAATATATGCCACCTCTACATAGTATTTACACCTTTATTTATAATCTTCACTCCTTGTATTCTCCCTTTAATCTATAGCTATATTTGATAAAATTTCCATCACCTTATTAGACTCCTCAAAATAGTGACAGTCCTACACTCTTTAAAATTACTCAAAAGTGACCATGCTTTAGTGATAATGTTATAAATATTCTAGGCTTTAGTATTATGCTTTTACAATGCCTAAATCACAACCAAAGAGTCTCCTTAAATTACAAGATTCTCCACTCCATAATCTACCACCAATTCCATCCTAGCCACTAGAGTTTGGGCTTCTTCTTCATTATTGGTCACATTGATTAATTTAATTAAAATTTCTATTATTAAGGACCCACTAAAATATTTCACTACACATCCCACACATAAATCACCCAAATTAAATATACAAGCACCCTCAAAATTTAGCTTCAACCAACTAGGGCTTAGAGGTTCCTACACCACACCTGACCTACTGATCCTATTTGAATATGTTATTACTAGACCATTAACAAGAGGAATAATTAAAAGTTTCAATTTACCACACATTCTCAAATCCCAAATTTTAATGTGTCCCTTCTTCTATTTTACCTGAGCTTAGACCACCTCTAAAATATAAATATTTACAACTCATAAGATTACATATAATGGCCATTTCAAACCTTCAAAGATACATTGATTTATTTCTTTCCAAATTGACCAAATATTAATATCTAGGCTAACTCTCCATAAAATATATAATTAATGCTTCACATCTCCATGTGGCCAAGATGAAAAGTCCTTATAGAGAGAAGAAGTCCCAGCCTAGCACTAGTGAAATTTATAACACAACCATGACTAACACCACACCATAAAGGAGAATTCAAATAATAAATGGTCTATCATTTCCTCCTTAGCTTTATAGATATAACATATGGAAGGACCCTAAAAACCTATATTACATAGCTTATCTTTTGCTAAAATTTTGTTTCAAGCTACTAGACACACAAAGGTGCCTACTTCCTAGAGTCATTCCTCCCCCAACATAACTTAGTTTCCCAAGCCAATGAGGCATATGTTACTTATGCCTTTTGATACCTAAAATTTACTACATAGAGCCCTAATTTGCCCCCCACCTAGTGAACCATATCCTCATTATTACTATTTTGTTTGGCTAAACATGAAAAATAACTCTACCTTGATCCTCTAGAAAAGGCAAGTTTATGAAACTTTTCCACATTTAACCAATTAGACCCTAACTAATATGCACTTCAAAATAATTAACGACATTGATCCCCTAATATGTTATAAAATATGATCAAACCTCACCCATATTAGTAATTTCCACTAAATTCCTATGTTTTTTCAAAGAATACAACAAAAAATCAGCCCACCTTCCATTACTGATAGTCCAAGAAATATGCTCAGTGATAATATATATAGGCTTCATCAAGATATTAAACATATGATAAACTTTGGGTGGATTTGGATTAGACAACATAATCTATTACACCTCGAATCCAAGATGTTTATTTTGAATGATTCTACACCAAATGGATTTTTTTTGTTCAACCATAATTCACATAAATTTCTTCCCCAAAGCTTGATTTTGAAGTTGCATACTTTTAGTCCCTAATCCAAAATTATTATTTTTATTCCAAACTTTGTCCCATATGAGCAAGGGAATTCTCTTCTTGTATGCAACACCATGCCAAAGGAAATCCTTCATAATTTTATTTAGGATTTTTACCACGTGGTTGAACTACTGAATAACCTAATAAATAGAAAATAGGCAATGGATTCTAAAAATATCTTATTAGAGTAATCCTATCTACCAAAAAAAACACTTCCATTGCTAGGAGGCCAATTGTGTTTTGAATTTATTAATCAAATATTCCAACAACTTGAAAATACCTACTCGTAGAAAAATAGGAACCCTGATATATTTACTTAGATACTTACAAACTTAAAAACCCAGGGTCCTTACAATCTCCCTTTACTATGACTCCTTATAATTGATAAATTAGAGCTCTAATTTCCTTCACTTTCTACTTAACCCGAAGCTTGTTTTTTTATTTATTATATATTTCAACTCCTAATTTTCTTTGATAATGGTATACCCAAGAAAGATGGTATCATAACCAAATTGATGATGAGTTAATTTGTCCATCTCATCTAATATTTTTCTTGAGAATCCTCCCTTATGCCTGTACTTACTTCACTACCATACCCAAAGCCTCATCCATAATAGTGAAAATAAAAGGTGAAAACGATTCCCTATTTGAGACTTCTCAAATCCCTAAATAAACCTTGAGGAGTTACCATTTATCAACACAAAGTATTTCAAACCAACCAGAAAACTAAAAATGCATTCACCCCAATCTTTATGAAGCCCAAACTTATCCAAAAATTCTAGCAAGAAAAGCCAAATGACCTGATCATAAACCTTACTTATATCTAACTTAACCATCATACCTTTATAATGATTATGTGAAAGATAATGGATAATCTCATATTCTACAATGATCCCCTATTGAATATTCATTATTAGCATAAAGACCACTTGTTCTTGGTAGATCAATTTTTTAGCAATGATTTGAGATAATTTTCTATAGATTTAGATATAAATTTATATGCTAAATTATAGAGAAAAATTGGATAAAAGTCATTAAAACTTACCTAAGACTCCCCTTTAGAAAAAATAAAAATGTGAGTGACATTGAGATTTGGAGCCACTTTTATTTTACAAATAGATTTTTCCACCATATTAAACACATCCTCACCTAAAAAGTCCCAAAAGGATTTAAATAAATATGTAGAGAACACATCTAGTATTGGTACTTTGTCCTTTCCCATAGAAAACACCACCACTTGAACCTTTTCAAGTGAGAAGGGACTAAGTAGTTGTTCATTTTTATTTTCTTAGATTAGCTTAGGGATAAGATCCAAATTCATATTATGGGACATTATATTAGACACCTCTTCAATAGATAATAAATTATTAAGAAAATACATAGCCTTATCTTTTATAGCATTTTGAGAGTCCAAAACCTCTTTACTACTAGAATTATTGCTTGAAATATGGGTCACATTATTTTTATCCCTAAGATAAAAATGAAACAAGGTCCTATTAATATCACCTTCTTTAATCCAATTCACCCTCTATTTTTGATTCTAATGTATTTATTCATGAAGAAGTAGTTCTTCATATTATGTCATCAATTTTTTCTCTATAGCAAAAACTACGACATCCATACCTTTCTTCATTGCCAGTTGATTGAGAACCTATAGAAAATATTTAACCCACATTTTTTATTAGAAAATATTTTTTATTCCATATTTTATGAAAACTTTTAATGGTCTATAACTTCTTATACATTTTATACATGATTGAGCATGTCATCAGAGGATAATTTTTCTAGCAATCTATCACTAATAAAAAAAGATATGGATACCTAAGTGACATAAATTTAAACTTTAAAGTACACCATCATGGTAGGCTATCTATTTATAACTTGAAAGATATTAGAAAGTGTTTAAATCTTGAAATTTCTAACACTAAAATTTCCACATTCAAATTATTCTCTACCTAAATTTGATTGATTAAAAATCTATCTAAGTACTCAACAATATTATTGAATCCTTATTTTATATTATGCCAAGTAAATCAACCACATTTTTGAATTACATATAATAATTAATTATCAATAAAAAACATACAAAATTTTAACTATGAATTCATTGATCATGCCACACCACCCAATTTTTCATCTAACTATAAAATTGCATTAAAATCACCCCCAAACACAATTTTTTCCTTAGGTAATCTATCCATGATCTCTAAAAGATCCGTAGATAATTAAATATTCAATATATTATCGTTCATACCATACACATTAACAAACTAAAATTTATAATCCAATAAATAACTAGAGTGCATACATAATTGCCACCAGGGCCCCAAGGATACAACTTTTGCATTAGCCACTAAGGTGAACAAACTAATACTAATCCACCTAATGATACAACCACTTCCATAAATTAAATTTTCCATATTGACCATCTTTTCTACATCAATATAGATTTTTCATCTAAATTAAGCGTAATTTCTTGAATTAGAAGCACTTTAGGTGCTTCTGTAAACAAAAGACATTTTACTAAACACCTCTTCTTAGGGGAATTCAAACCCCTAACATTCAAAGAGATAATATTCATAAGATTAGAGGAATAATTTCCCACCCTCGCTTACTAAACTCTAAATATTATTTCAAAGTACCTTGTAAAGCTTTAAAATATTCTCCAACCAAGTTTTCATTACTAGATTTCTACCCCCTTTTCTTTTTAAGACCCCAATTAGGGTGAGATAATAAACATTGAACCTAGTAAACAAAAATAAACTCATAATAATTGAGTTCCTCCTCCTTTTCATCAACTTCCTCCTCATCTGAAGTACACTTCCTCTTCACCCTCACTAACCCTTGATGACCCTACAAGCCCCTCAATCCCCAAGGACCCTTTAGCCTAAATGGCTTGAGGAACATGTAAAAAATATTTTATCATCTGTGATTATTTCTCAATAAACTCACACCCCTTAATCAATGAAGTATGGGAGAGATAACTCCCTTGATCTATTCTATATACCAATGCCTAGCTCTCCCTAATCTTTAACTTTTAATCTTGAGAATCCACTATCTTTTTTTTTCCTTATTTAGAAAAATCAACCCCTTTAAATCCACTTATAGATCCAAACCTAGCAACCAAAACTTTCTATTCTAATAGGTTTCATATTTATTTGACTTCTCAAATGAGTTTGCTTCCTGAATTTGTAAAACTTTACACATGAGCAACTAATGATAATGAAAGCATATGAAAGGGATATTTGTAATGTTCATTCCTTGTTTCCAAACCTATTAATCACTGATTTATAGGATCTCCTTGTTCAAATCCATTTGAACCCTAACCTATACATAAGGTGCCAGAATACCATATTTAGGAACTGAATCAATTACAATGAATGTTCCCAACATTCTGTCAAACATAGTTAAACAATCCTTACCCTATTATTCCATTAAGAGGCTATAGAAATGAATCCATACTCAAAAAGACCCATTTTGAGATATAAAAGGATCAGATTTACGGCACCACCTTTCTATCAAAAATCCCCACACTACCTATCGACCAAAATGAATATTTTAAAATGTGTTTTATGTCTTCCCATAGCTATAAACAAGAAAAAAAGGTACAGGATTAAAACTCACCATAAAATACATCTCCTAATTTATATGGACCCACTATTTAACTTCCCTTATCACTGGCCATTTTCATGTACACTTGTTGATTAGGGTACATTTAGATAGAAGTTATAAATTTATAGTAAAGGGATTTATTTCCTAGTCAAAGTCCACTAGCTCCTTTATTTGCAAACCATCCTTTGATATGTGTTTATATATTTCCCATTATTTTGAATGGCTGTCTCACTCCTACTATCCTCTTTCTTCATTTTTTTATGAAGTGAAAGTGCATTAGCTTTAGTTTCCACAAGGTTAAAAGAAAATTTCACCTTACCCTTCAAATTAGCTTACGTATCCTCCCATGCCCTTACTTTACCCTTGAGTCCCATATCTTTTAGCCAAGCACTATCAATCAATCCCAACCTATATTGGGTCTCATGAATTTCCTCCTCCAATTCTCTAAAATGATCCCTACTACCACAAAAACCCTCACCAACTAAAAGGGATTTTCCTTTATTTCCTCCTTACTCATTTGCCTACTCGTTTCCTATTACTGTGTCATTGCATCTATACCTCATATCTGTAACTTTATTGAAATCCCTAGGAGTGTGCAAATTAAAAACCTATCAATTTTTTTAAAGCCATTAAATTTTGTAGAGAATTCTCCATAAATTAATTTTATATTAACGTAAT